>CAAKHC010013427.1:0-22407 GCA_901007825.1 Macroramphosus scolopax
ACTTTTTAACAATATATTTTTCGAAGTGGGTAAAGTATGTACTTGTTGACTACATACATAACACCTGGCTAAAGGCGAAAAAACGCTAGAATACTTTTGAGGCGTCGATACACACAACATGCTAATGTTAGCTTACTCTGAATGTTACACAGTGGCTGTACTAAATTTGTAGTTTTCCTTTGCTAACAACCCAACAGTTAGCCATTAGGCTAGGTAGCCAGACGTGCTTTTGCTTTCTATGTGAGCGCACATAAACATATTTGGTTTGTTTGAAAGGGCAAAATAATCTTGTATTAGGCTACATTAGGCTTGAACACTGCTTCAGTATATGGATGAAGTAATGATTTGAAAGTGTCTGTTCAGGGGGAGGGTTTGGTCATAATGAAGCCCCCCCCCCAAAAAAAAAGAATATGATTGTTGGTAGTGATTCACTCTCAATCACGGCCAAGAACAACCGACCTTGTTATAGTGCAGCTCACTCACTGCCGCTTCAAAGGCAACGTTAGATTCAAAAGAGCCAGGATGTCCTGCTGTTTTTATCTGCAGTACAAGAGCCGCTGGAACCTTATTGACACAGGTCTTAATGAGAAGAATGGTTGCAGATGAACAAGTATTTTTTGCTAGAGATTTGAGAAAAAGAACAGCTGCTTATACCTGTTATACCTTGATTTACACTTCTAAAGGAATACTTTGTCCTTTCTTTGTGTGAAAACTGGCGACAGTTTCTATTGCATCACATTCAGTGCTGATGATAGTAATACAATTATGTTTAACCTCTACCGAGAAAGGTCAGAATCGGATTCTGTAATGCAAAAATATTAAACAGGCAATAAAGCAGCAGCTTGATTCTGCATCCTGCAATCCATCAATCCAAATGTTCGTTTTTTTTTGAAAGCGAGAGGAAACGGGGAAACTCCTCGAAGCTCGAGCAGTGCTTCCCTGATCAAGCTCATTCCACTTTCAATAGTTTGGTGGTTTACATTATAGCTTGATAGCCTGACGCCTCAATACCCTAGCATTCACCTATGTATTTTGGTCATGGCGTTGTGCTTTATAAATTCAAATCCAAGCGTATTTCAGTGTGGACATGATGGCATTGGTGTGTAACAGATCAACATACATTCAATTATCTGGGACGCTGGGATTAATCATTTATAATATGGGGTTGACTGCAACCAGTGATTCCTCAGTTCCTGTGCCACATCTGTCATATGGATACTATATAGCTGGTTGGATAATATACAGGGAGCAGTGAGAAAAGAGGGCAGTGCTTACCTGATTTAATATTATGCATAAAGACCCCGGCGATGGGGATGCCAGTCGGATGTGTCTCATTAATTCTTCAGTTCAGTGGGCTGTGGACAGACACAGCAGATTGACAGGGGACGTGGAGACTTCCCCGGCGTCTCCTTAATGCTTTGAAATGGAGGTATAGTTTAGCTTTGATGCCTCCTATCTTTAAATGGACATGCACAAATCCTCACACACACACAACACACACCTTCCCTGCATCCACAGCCCCCCTAGACACACTGTCAGTCAGTCGTCCCACTGTGAATACATGAATACTGTAAACTGCGGTGACATGATAAATTATAATGTGTTGTCAAGCGATAAAACGTCACAATACTTTGTGATTTGCCGTGAGTATGGAGATCAGGAGGTTCTAGTGTAATGTGGTGTAATAATCCAGGTGCAGCAAGCAACGTAGCTACTCTCCCATGTGCTCAATTAGCAATCATTTTCTCAATAAGCAGTTGATTGCAAGGCATTGATCAGTGAAGAGATTCACCTGTATACAAACTGAATGGCTGAGAACGAGAATTTCATCAGTAGAGTTTTAGTATTTCCACAAGAAATACCAATAACAGTCAGGCATCCACTCCCTGATGGAGAAGACAAATACTGTGTCTCACTTCTGATTCTTCTGTTAATACACTTCCATGCAGAGTTGTCATGAATCGAACATGTCTGCACTGTACTTACTGGAAATGACGATTTGACTCTGATTTTCCACTTTTGTCTGTTTGGCAACAGTATAAAGACTTAGTGAAAATTAACACTAGCCATGTATATGTAACTTTTTCACTGTAATGATTCGGCCCTACGGGAATTCATAACGCACCTCATGTTCATATAATTGTCAGTGTGAACGCACGTATGCACTCAGACTTGTTAGTGTAAGTATATGGAAGTATCTGAAATAAGATACAGGGAATTAATTGGCTCAGTGGATGGAATAATGAAAAATTATTCCATCCGCTGTCTCATTACTGAAAAAAATTGAAACTGAAACAAAATTCCAATAGCAATTTATCCTATAGCTGATGAGATCGGACCAGTTGTAACAAGCAGCCCCCATTGTCATCCCCTCAGCCATACTGATACTGTGGCGACAAATTGCCTATGTATGATGCCTTGTAGGCCGAACGATTAACAACCTTTTTGAGTGTCATTCTAATTAACAATTATGGTGCAAAGATTAAACATTCGACTGCTCAAATGACAAATACTGATAAGGAGGGATAGCTCAATTTTTCTTTTATTACTATTGTTTTGTTTGTACAAATATCACCATCAACAAATGCTGAACTCAAGGCCTCTTCAACGGGTTTTACAGAGAAAAGCAGCGGTTTTGAGTTGCTGCAAATATGATACGTACATTTTATCGACACCTTAAAAATGCTTTCAAGGGAAGTCACATGACATTTATCAGATGGTCCATAGAAATTACAATAAATAGAAATAACAAACAATATAAATATGAATCTATTTCACATTTTTAAAATAATTTACACGATTATTAATCCAAGTTTTTTTTTCAGGTCAGGGAATTAGCCAAATATTTAAACACTTGATAGATCAGAGTCTTGACTGTAAGTTGAGGTAAAACTGTCTTCCCGGCTCATGAATAATATGAGCCTCTGAGTAGGCATATTAACATTTTCAGTGCTTTTAAGTTTTGCAGACAACTCGTAACGAGTGACATTATCACCAAGATGAAAGGAGAGTATTTTGAGGTGGATGATGTGTTGCCCCTCCCACCAATGACTGCACAGTTTCTCATCTCTCCGAGTGTTGCTCTGGCATATGATCCGGGCTTTACTAAAGTACAATCAAATAGTCTCGTCTGCAGCCTTGATAGCTTGGTGATACAAACATAAAAAGGAAATAACGAGAAGATGTTTACAGTACATTGACATTCAGTGTAAAAAAGTCCTTACAAAAAGTTACTGAGATTACAAAGTGTGAAAAATATTGTCTTTCCCCCGTTATAAAATAATGCCGCCTTGAACGAGGCAAGTGAAGTAGCTTCATACGTGATGAAACCGAAGAGAGTATGGAGACACAATACATAGTATACATGATAATGGGTTGGTTCATTGCTTTTTTTTTTTGCTAAACCAACATGGTACCAAACTTGTCTGGTATCAGAATCCAACGCTTTACCAAAAGACAATGTAAAACACAGTAAAAACTCATGTTTCGACTGTCTGAGGTCTCATTATAAGAGTTGCACAATTAAAAAGAGATTCTTCAATTGAAGGAATGCTACAAGTTCTCAGTAGTGACATTTTGAAATTGAATTTCACAAAGCAGTAGTTCCAGAAAGAGATTACCTGATTTAAAAGCGTACTGTTCTTAGAAATATACCATACACAACTGCTACACAGTTGTGACAGATAGGAAGGCATTGTGTACTTTGGAGCCCTCGGGGACTCTGGCCCCGTGGCTCATCAGCTCCTGGATGGTCATCCAGTTGTCCAGGATCTTTTTGTTTCGTTTCTTCATCATCTTTTTGTGACTTAGCTCCAAGATATTTATCTCCTTCCTGCCCTCAGCTCCGCTGGCCGGTCCCTCCTTGAGACACTCAAGGCGGCTCTTCTGCATGAACTCCCTCCTCTTCCGTTGCTCCCTCGCCCGCGCCAAGTGCTGCTTCCTCTCCTCTTTGCTCCAGTAGCGGCCCATCTTCATCTCACTCATAGCGTCGTCATCTGTCGTCATGCCTCCGCTCCTCTCCTCTCGGATTCTTAGCGCTCGCTCTCTCAGGATGCGATCCCGGGCAGGCCTCCGGGCCACGTAGCGTGTGCCGTCAGCACGGACTTTGACCTTCCACTCTAGACGCGGTTCCCCGGGGCGTCCATTACGGTGCACAGGATCTCGACAGACACTGAGCAGACTCAGCTGGCTCTGGGAATACTCCAAGGATGAATGCTGTTGTAGCAGCTGCATGTAGCTCTGCAACACATAAAATACTGTCAGCACAGGATTGACGTTGGAGGAGCTTTAACCAAATTAGTGTCAGATAAAAATGTCTTTCTTGATTCAACCTACCTGTAGTTGCCTGGACCCTGCCTGGCCTTGAAAGGGGGTTGTTTGGTACGAGGCATAAGGAACTTCTCTTCTTGAAACTCTGGTCCTCCCTCTTTTCTCACACCTCTCATCGTCTGCTGGCAGGGCAGGGTCCGACTCAGATCTGGATGGGTTACTCTGGTCTGGGCTGCTGGAGAAAACAGTGCCTGGGTCTGCCGGTCTGCTTTGGCTGGGTGTGCCCAGCGGCCTGGGGATAGGGATGGGACTGGAGGGTGCTGTTGAGGCCATTCTGAGGTTTTTCTGGTTGGTGATGCTGATGTGTCTCTGCAGGGAGTGATCCGGAGATCTCTCCATACCTAGAGGCGTTGAACGCGCACTCTCCGCTGTGTTGTAGGCACTGGAGCTGTCCTTCTCACGGATCTTATCACTGTCCGCTCTCTCTGGATGTTCGTAGATGTCGGCTAACCTGCCATGCCGTTTGTTTCCGTCCTTTGGCCTCCGTCCTGGTGATGGTGACAGGGGTTGTGAGGGGTCTAGCTGGTGGTTTTGGCGGAGCTGATGGGCCTGCATGATGCTCTGGCACTCCAACTCAATACTGCGCAGTTCCTCGTTTAACATCCTCAGCTCCTGCTCCACCCCTCCCCCGACTCCAACATCATCACCGCTATCTCCATCCCCTCCTCCCTGCTCTGTTAGGCTGCACTCTATACTGTGTCGGATGGAGTACACCCCACACTCACCTCCGTTTCGTATTTGACACTTGAGCTCCAGAAGTTGCTGGAAGTGATTCTCCAAACCTAAGATCCCTCCTCCGCTGTTACGAATACTCACTACCCCTTCGTGGCCTTGGCCTTTGGACACTGTCCTTTGACTGTGGGTGTCCTGTGGCATCACAGCCCCTCGTCTGGTGTGTGGATGCTCTGCCCGCCATTGCTCCCTCAGACAATGGGCTTGACTCCTCCTCTGCAGTCTGGCCAGCAGGGGTTGGTGCTCTGGACTGTCTGTACTACGTCCAAAGCCACTGTCTTTGTCCTGATTGTTGGAGGAACAGGTAGCTGTGTCGGTTGTCATCTCTTCTTCAGCTTGGTGCTGGTTTATGAAGAATAAAGAAATACAATTATCAATACAACTCGCTTGCAAGAGCTTCTCATGCTTGTTGCTCTACGTGATTTGGTTACACAAAGAATTGAAATCTTGTGGTCTCACTTCCCCAATCTCTTATCTTCCTTCATAACCTCCCGCCTCTGATATCTTTCTACTTCCACAAGGAGATCTCTGTCCCTCCTTTTGATTTCATTCCCCTTATCTTCCTCGCTCTCACCTCTTCTCCCCTGTCAAAGTTATGATCCTTGTGCTTCCTCCTCTCCTCCAGGATCTCCATCTTCAGCTCCTCCACAAGCTCCTGTTGCTCGTCATCAAGCCATACCTCCTCCTCCAGCTGTAATCACAACATCTTGTCAGAAACCCCGTGTTACTGTGTGCGAATGTGTTTGTGTGTTCGCTCGAACTCCAGACAATCACGCTGACGGTTGAAAGGAGACTCTTAGCAGGCGGCTGTTGTTTGACAGGTTGTTAAGATAAGGCCTGTGTGGATGCTTGGCTGTGTTTACCTGGATTTCTGGCCTCGTTACCAGTAATATGATGCTCCTTGTATCCTCACTTGACAACAAGGCAACGGCCCTCTCCTTGTCTTGCACTTCACAACCATTTATCTGTACAATAAAAAACAAGGGAAAATGGGTATGTTTAGAAAATTTCGTTTGGATG
Source organism: Macroramphosus scolopax (assembly GCA_901007825.1). Taxonomy (NCBI): domain Eukaryota; kingdom Metazoa; phylum Chordata; class Actinopteri; order Syngnathiformes; family Centriscidae; genus Macroramphosus; species Macroramphosus scolopax. The sequence continues at coordinate 6,082 of CAAKHC010013427.1, forward strand.
GATTGAAAAAAAACACTACTCTACTACATACCCAAGACAAGACAATCATTGACTTTATCGTCAAGCATTTAACTGATATTAAATAAAAGTCTAACACCCTCGCTCCCATTTGATGCAAAGCAAATCTTGGGCAGTCACACAGACACTCTGTCTCTGTTAGACTCTCACTCTCATATCTCTCCATTCATTTGCTCTACTGTTTGTCTTTCCGTCAACCATCACTTGCTTCAACCACAGGCAGGGAAGGCATGGGTGGATCTCGTGCTTGGTGAGGGGAGTCAGTTACAGGGTGCGTAGTCCGGCCTCATGAGAGTTTGCTCTCCGCACACATCCCGACACACAATTAACCGTTCTTTGACAGGTGGCGTTCATCTTTTCCTCGCAAGAGTAATGGGACTGTCAGAGGGAGATAATAAGGCCAGGAGTACAGCAGGCCTCGCTATTCACAATCGTTCACAGTGCTACGAGCGGAGAAACACTACAGCGAGAGAATTGATATACTCACAGATTGCTATATACAATTAGTATGGAGAGCGGTAAGGTTAGCACACTCGGACTGGAGGCAATGTTGCTTCAGTGCAGAGCAAAGGCATGGTTAGGCCTGGGAGTCTGAGTGTTGACATGATGTAGTGCCTTGTGTAACTACGAGTAAGGACTTTAATTTCCCTGGTAAAATGTACTGATTAAATATACATATGCTCGCTCAGTCTGGGGACACCAGCAGCTTAGCGGTCCCTTGGCTTGCAAGTGAGCATATATCTGCGGCTATTCATTGAAAATGCATTGAGGTAGGGACCTTTTAAAACATGTTTATAGATTATAGGCATCAAGGCACACCATGAGGACTATTAGACATGAATGATGAAGAGTTAGAATAGTACGAAGCCACGTTAGAAGAGTTTAGCATCCTGGTTGTGGTTTGCCACGTATAGATAGTTAAGAACAGGAGGGTATGAATGCACCGCTCACCTGTAGGATGCGATCTCCTTCCTTAATGCGCCCGTCTCTCGCTGCGATACTGTTTGGCTCCACCTGCAGAAAAGAGCGGGAAAAAACACAGCTGACAACTTTCCATTGTGTGTACCTGTATTTTCCTTTTACCAAACTCTCACCAAATATCTGTGTGCTTGAGCTCTGTTTTCACAAGCTCTGTGTAGGTGACATGTGTCAGTGTTGACGTTCATGTAGTAGTTAATGACTCAAAAAATGCGTGCAAAATAGAAAATTTGCAAGTTTGTTTGGCGCAGACATCATTCTGCTCGGGTTTAATGAAGCAACACTTTATATTTTTGAAATGCATCCCAACGGATATTCATACAAGCTACAACAACACTAGAAGCTCCTCGCCAATCACTCCGTAACTTTGTTCTTTCTCTGAGGATCAAGAGAAAATCGCTTCATGTGGAAAAACAAACAAACCTTAGAGGAAACACAGAATAAGAAATCAGGCTCTTCCCAAAGTCACAGTGATATTATCCGTACATCCATTTTAATGAGGTAAATTAGCATTTTTATCAAAGATGTAAAAATAGACGGGTGACTGTTTTCACAAGCTGTTGCGGTTCAGCAGGTGCCAGTGCTGTTTTGTGGTGTCGGATTGAAATTCAGATTCTTTATCTGGTTCACAAAGAACGGGTGTAGAACCAGAGAGAGAAGCGGGGATAGTTTTACATACAAGTCATGTTATAAAGGCTGATTGGCGCTAAACATTCAAAAAGGTCTTTGTTATTCTGCCATTTATATCCTATTACTGCCTCGTAATCCTCAAAGCAGTTCTTGTCACGCCCTCCGCTTTGTGTTCATAATGAGATCCAAACTGAACATATTTTTCAAATTCGGTTTGTAGCGGCGTCACGCCAACGTAATTCAAGTTTTCATTGAGGCTTGTCATCTGTTTTCATATTCTTATCAACAGTTTTGCAAGACGTGTTTTTTCTGAGCCATAAATGCTATGAATTTTAAAAAGTATCTGCATATTTGTCCCTTCTTTTTGTGTGTATTTGGTATTCAGGGGGATACAGTGGATGTGTAATTTACAGGTCGGGGAGGGAAGAGAACGTTTGTCGCACGGAGCTAATTAAAACCCTCAATTAAAACACGGTAAAGGAGGAGGAATGGCTGTGGCGGGACGGGAATCACATTTCAAACCTGACTTCCTCTTTGGCCACGCATGGCTCATCCTCGCTTGATATTTGAACGGCAAACACCTTTTCTCCTTCCGCCACGATTCAGTGTGTCAAAGACGAATTCAAATGAGATTTCTTGTTATCTTTGAATGACGTCCCGCTCCGAAGGTAACTGGTTATTGGGGCCTTGAGTTAGATTTAACAAAGAGGGTGCTTCGTCTCAGACCTCATCAGGGAGCCCTGAAATACTCTAGTGCTTCTCCAAGGCATAGTATTTTATTTTACTCTGAATTATGTATGCTTTGTCGCAGTGCCATAAAAAAAAACAGCTTTTAAGAACGCTTTTATTTGTAAGCTAAGAGATTGCCGTGCAGGACCAGATAACAGCTGCGCTTACCTGGCTCACATAAATGGCGGTGTCCTCCTCATCATCTGTCCTGTAGCATAGTGTCAGGCCGAGCTTCTCCAGGCTGTTCTGCCTACACAACTCCACTTCCTGTTAAACACACAAACCAGCGATGTTTGATAAGGCTTCCCATGATGCAACAACTTTTTTCCTCTTGGATTCTAAAAGTTACTCTCTGCAATCCCGAGCCTCTAACCCTAACCTCGACAGTGACCTACTACATGCCCAAACACATGGCTGTAATCTAAACCTTTCCTTTCACAAGAGGAACATTACTCAAGCTTTTAGTCCCGGCTAGACGTTTTCAAGACAACAAATAAAATACACTGATTAAATGTTTAACCGCCCCAAGTGTGCCTGGTAGTCATCCAGGGTAAATGTGGTCCAGGAGATACCTACTGAAGCAGGAACTACTGCACAGGGAGGCGGTTATGATGGCTAATGTCTGTGGACAGATTTTGCCACTGCGTTGGAGTAAATCTGTGCAAGAGACATATTTGCTGTTGCAAAAGTTATGCATACAATAATTATTTAATGCTGTACTCCACTTTCCTTATTTCCTGCACTTATTTCTATTAAATAAATGTAAAACTGCCTCTCTTTTCCCTTCCACGTTAAACCTGTTAACACACTGCAAAAGAAAAGGCTATCAAATAACCCTGCCGTCCAACCTCTGCCCTGCAGCAAAGAGCAATAAAACACAATGTATAGTTCAGTGATAAAATGAATATGACATTGAATGCAACTAAAACCAGGCTCCATCAAATGTTCTGTACATCACTAAAATGAAAGCCTGTCAGTATCAACCTGAACCCAGCATGTGTCAACATACAGGGTGGGTCTTTGATAGCTACGGTGACGGCATCTCACTGGCTGGTACCCTCCCACAGGAAATTTATATAAATTTAGCCCGACTGGCCTCATTTGATCTCTGCTGTGTACAAAGGTAATCACATGAAGATAACTCCAGGGGTAATCTTTATTAACCCCATGCTGCCAAATTCATTTCAGTGCTGTGAAGTTGTGGAAAAGGGGAGGCGTAGGTTAGAGCGTGGGGTGAAATAGGTAGGGGGGGCAAGAATTAAGCCCCAACCCCCTTTTTTTGTCTGTCATGAGAGACCACGATAGCAGAGATTGACGGGGAAAGTAATTAATTTCCGTGGCATTTAACCCCCTGTGCAAGACGGCCCCTGACCTTCAAAGGTTGGGGTGTGTAAGGAGTTTATAATATCGCAGCTCCACGTGGTAGTCTCAACTACTAACACTCCTCACATGTTTAAAACACAGGCTGATTAAGTACAAACCCTGACAGAGAGATAACAGCAGCCTTTTGTTGGTTCAGACAGCGTGAATACATTAACGTCAGTGCGCATTGGTCCTACGCAGGGTTTGAGTGGATTACTGATGTCAGCTATCGTGGTGTTAAGCCCACAAGTGAGTGGAAGTGTGGTGCTGTCGGTGCTGAAACTGTAAAGAGTCTAGATTAGTAATGATTGGATCATAATCTGAGCCACTGAGGGGTTCAAACGATGGCACAGCGGTGACGTCAAAAGCCATTCCATCCGGCTTACAATCCACTGTGACGATTACAGGAATAAACCGTTTGCAGGAATCAATTTCAAACGGGAAAGATCACATTTACCACATGTTACGAAAGTACATTAGAAATAAGGACATGCTGACTACGCTCTGTCATTTGGAGAAGCATTAAACATCTGTTAGTCACAGTCATATGCACTTAACAGTTCCCTCATGTTCCATACAAAAGAAACGGCCGCCTAATGTTCGTTGGCTCATTGTTTCCACATTGCAGATGATGACATCTTCTCCGCTCTTTGCAAGCGGTGTCTTTTTTAAATGGGATGATTCACTCAGACTGAATATTGGATCTAATGAGAGGAATGTTTTTCTTTTATAGCCTCACAATATTGTTGTAAACTAAGTATGAAGAATGCCTGTGCAAACATCTGCAGTCTGCAGCTGTGCAACGTTATTACATGGCACAGATTTGGCAAGCGGCAGGAGTATCAAGACAGCAGGTGAACAATCACTTTGAAGTGAAGCTACAACCAGTCAGAAGTAATTTTCCTGGGAATGTCGGGCGTATTCGGTTTCATCCGAGAGGAAAGCCATCCATGTTTCAGTTAGATACACATGGATGGACAGAGGTAAGTGAGGACGGCTGATTTGGTGTCTGGCAGTTGGGGTGGGGGGAGTACGGCCGCATATGTGTGTATGTTGTGAAGCTGACCTTGCTCTAATACTGACCCGACACACAACAGAGAAAGGACGTTGTAGGGCAGGCCACAGCTGGCAGCGGGGGGATCCTAATGACGCACACTGCAGTTCGCTGAACCACAGAGTGCCTATTAAAGCAGTTGGGACCACTGGCGGCAGACGAGCATCACTGTCACCCACAAAGACCGAGACGTCCACTGTCTGACTGACACAATGCATATGTTACAATGGAGACACTTGTGGGTGCTCAGCATTCATTATATGCCGGGAACACACACAGAACACAGAATACCCTCTTCAGATTACACTTACATCACCTGAGCGTGTCTGATTTCTTCAGTTTTGCTTCAGATGAACACAATACGTTCAGCATTCTTATTATGAATTGCCTGGCTATGTCAGCTCGTTTAGTCGTGATTAGATCGAAGTACAGCTAGGAGAAAACAACAAGACTTTCCTTTAACAGTGTCATAACGTTCCCTGCTGTCAACCGAACCTTAGAGCAAAACCAAAGTTAGCATGCTAACATGCTAAGCTATGACAGTAAATTATGTGTATTTAACTCGTTAGCATGATCCTCAGCACTGATGTTAGCCTCCTTACATTAGCATTTAGCTACCGCGGCGCGACACAGATACTAGAATGGCTAATTCATTTAGGTCTGTTGCGGATTGAATTTCTGCCAACGCCCTCCAGGTAGCATCACCACATTACTATTTAAGATGCCGCAGATGTCAGCGGGGGGGAGAAAAAAATACCTCCAATGAATCGCGAAGGCTTTCACCGCATATTCACAATTTCGCTCTTAGCTTGAAGTGGCACACTGAGGGACCCTGGACGATGAAAGAAAAACCCAAATGGCTGTGAGTGAAACATCCTCTTAATTCAACAGGGAGGTCCTTTCAGGGTGGGATTTTCTTTTGGTATGATTAAATGAAGGATGGCCTTCCCGGGGCCTTTGCTACGCTACAATGGACAATGTGAAGAGTAGATGCTGCTTCACAAGGGGCAGCCAATTTTCTTGTGCATTGTGCTAGGCAATTTTTTTTTTTTAGATTCATTGTAATAGGGCTTGTGAACGTCATGCATCAGGCTAGCCTTGGATTATCTTCTGGGTTTGTGTAACCTTTCACTGATAAAACATGTCCCTCTATATCAATGGAGAAATGTAGGCCTTTTTAACGTGGATACGACAGGGCGTAAAGTAAAAAAAGGAGCCAAATGATCATTTATATTGCAAGTATTGTACTGTATTGGACTTCATTTGAGTTTGAGCAGCAATGAATCACAGATTCTCTGGATGTGCATGCCAATATTGCACTACCAGACATCTTTGTCAGTACTCATTAACAGATGGCAAGCGTACAGCACCAAAGGGGAGTTTATAGTCTCCAAAATGCAAGAGCTCATCTTCTGAGGACTGTGAATGTGACCAATCACGGCCAATGGAGTTGAAGCTCGTGGTGATATTAAGTAGGGCAGATCGGGACAGACACTGAGGCACTGATGGGTAATTTGGCACATTACTGTATTTTTAGCCTCAATTCATTTAAATGAGTCTCTTTTTTTTAACCCTGAGAATTCAGAGCTCATGTCCTCATCAGAATTATATTCTAAGAACTGTGTGCCATTTGACCTTAGCATTTGCAATAAAATAAAATAGAAAATGATATATAAATACAGCATTCATTTTGGGTGCCTTATCAATCCTCTGTGAAAGTGATATACAAATGGTTTAAACAAAAAAAGAAGAACATTTTTGTTATTTCCCTGTAATGTGTGCAGTACAATATAATTATGCAGCAGAAATCAGATTAACTATACCTCATACTCGTACTCTTCAGTCCTCTCCATGTCAGCCGGGGTGTTGGACAGGTACTCCGGACATTCATAAAACTCATGTTCCATAGTGTGGATGGAATGACAGCTACAGAGAACAGAAAGGAGGCAGTTATATTCAGTGTTTCATTAATGTATTTCCCATTAAACCCGTGTCTTTTGTTTTCTTGCCTCTTTGGTATTGTACACTCATTTTGGTTGTAAAATGATCTCAGCACATCAATTAGATGTTAGTGTGAGAGTCCAAAGAAGTGATATTAAATAGACTGACATTTATCATGCAGCACAGCAGAGTCGGAACATAAATTGTTTTGTTATCAGCCAGTGTTAATTGTTTTTGTGAGTGCGTTTCTTAATAATCCGCATCTCATTTTGAAGAAGTAATCATCTCCTGATCATCCATCATAGCCATGACCTCTTGAAATTGTCTCCATGATAACTGTCTCCCCATAATCATTGAGCAAGACCGGCGGATTGGTACTTTTATAAGACAATTCATTTCACTCACTGCCCAGAAAAGCCCTATAAATTGCCTCAGAATGGACACAGCGCCAGCATGCCTGCTCTATCAGGCCATTGACTTTTAATTGCCCGGCAAAAGCTCCCATTAAGGAAAATGAATGAACCACACAGGCACAATAATTCCATGTGGGTTTGGCTCTGAATGATGATATCAAAGGGACGAAGTAATGTTCCCACTCAATGACACAATTTGCTTCATAACTACCATGAAATGAAGGCAAATAGATAAGCAGCGTTAAGGGACATTTCTGGTCAAATTGGGGCGTGGCCGCTAGCAGAATGCAGCCTACTACTACTGGAAGTTCCTGAAAGTTAAAGACGAGCAGCTGCACTGTATGCGTCATACAGAGATGTGTTGTGTTTACTGGATGATTCAGTAGAAGTGTTTACCTGTCAGACAAAAGGAAGGGACAAATGTCAGGGACCGGCGGGGTAGCAGGCCGAAGCTTCGCAAGCGCCATGATGTGCTCGAAGGTGATGTCAGTTTGCGTGCACACGTCCGCCAAACACACTTCCTGTGGCATGCCACTGTGGTTATGTGCGACAGCTGCCATGGCCCTGGCGGGGGTTCGCCGGATAACCTGGACAACAATGGGATCTCGCCTGATGGCATCCACCACTGCCCCATCGTGTTCGACTTTGGAGAAGTCGCGCCCGTTCACCTGGGGGGGGGATGCAGACAACAGACATCACATTAGATAAACCTGCTTTTCAATTTGGCAGACACGCCTGCTCCTTCCAGCAACAACCTGTTCACATTCAAACCTGGCAGACTGACAGTACATCTTCACAGTTAGGTACTTTGCTTCCTGTAAAGCAACCTGTGTGTTACTGTAAGTGCTTCCATAAAGGGCACTTTGGCAGTAATTCCTGATGAAGGGAGCACATTAAATATTCTACCCTTTTTTTTAACCTGCAGCACATCCTCCCGGCAGGTTCCAACATTTTAAATGCTGACCAGTTATTCACAAATGTGCTTCTCTAACATTTAGGCTCCCTCTATATTTATGGAGACTGTATAATGTATTCGATTGCAGCATCTCCTGAAGGAGGAGAACTCCCATGCATGCTTTAATGAGCTCGTTCTCCATATTTTGCTTCCTTATTCTGTTACTCCTGCATTATCTGCATAGCATTCAAACACAATGTCAGTAAGCCTATTAGATGAATAATACTGATTTAGGCAAATGTGCAGCATAGTAGGGAAGAGTCTCAAGAGGCGGACCAACGCTCCGTGGGGAACATCAGCTTTTAATAGATCAGGAAGAAAAAAAACGTTGCGCCACGAGGGAATCAGCAGAGAAAGTGCATTTGCCTAAGATGTCACACTGACAGCTGTCAACTGATCGGTATGTAAATGTGACACTACACACACACTCCGATGAGCATTTACTTGTGACACTTTAACCCAATACATACCTATTGCAAGCCTCTTCGTAAGTTCATTTTCAGTCTCTCTCTACCTGATATTGATTGTTTCCATTGATTTTTAAATGTCAGTGTGTTTGTCAATGGCTTAACATGTGAACACACCTGCCTGTTTCCCACGTAAGTACTGGTTGAGCAACAAATATACATTCTGAAAGTGATGGTCTCCTTTCCATGATGACAAGAAACAGGCGACATGGTCTCCCTTAGGAATCAATTTATTTTTCTGCTGTCATAATACATGGAGTGACTAATTAGCTCGTCATCAGTCTTATAAACCTAACAGAGATGAACCGAAGCTCAGCAGGTCAATATTTTGATCTCCGTCATTGACAGTGAGGTAACATTAAGCAGCTAATCAGTACAACCTAAGTAAACAATGATGTGATGAATCTGCGTACTGCTCGGATCAATCAAAACCATTCCCCTTCCAGAGTGGGATGTTCCAAGTTCAACAGACGTTCACTGTTTACTTCCACGTAGGCGGTTGGAAATTTCCCACCTCCCAAGTTGCTCATGAAAGCACCACGATCACGCTAATGCCATCTGCAGCTGATTATTGCAGCCGACAATTAACGAGTCGCTGCATCAAAACTGTGACTTTTTTGGTTCATTTGCATTAAGAAATTGCCATATAATATATGTATTAATGTCTCTTTACCCCCTGAACCTGTGTGCATCCACAAATCCTGTTACGGAGAAAACTTCCATAACGTTTGTAAAGTTGTAATCGTGTCCAGATGGACGCATTAATCTCCAATCAGAGGGAGGGCTGGAAGTGATTGGGTGGCTACACCTGTTTACCTGCTGTTGTTCCTCTGTTCAATCTGCCTGTTGATGAGCTAACTGGAGGCTGATTAATAGCCAGCAGGTGTGACAAAGACTGGGATAATGGCTGGAAATGAGGCGTTTTTTTTTATGCGCGTGTTTGTGTGCCGGGTGCATTTCTGCATCATGTTCAGCGAAAGCATGAGGGATAATTAAACCACAAACGAGGAGATAAAGAAGACGTATTAGAGAAAAGGGTTTTAAAGCTCATTTGACATGTTGACTGTGCATAAACATCCACAGCTCATTTTTATAACCTCCCATGATATATTGATCCATTATCACCTTACACGATTTTCTTTACAGTATGCTAATTTTCTACAATCCTCGTCAATGCTGTTTCACATTACTATTGTTCAGTGTGGATAAACCTCCCAACAAGGTTTGTAGTTTCATTTGATCATATGAAATGATTTTTCTTCCTGCCCGTACGTGTGCAAGTGCTGCAGAAACACTCACAGATGTGTCGTTGGGGCGGATTCCATCAATATCAAACAGAAATTCGATTTTGATTACAGGTTCCCGTTCTCGTTACTCAGCTGCGCGTGTGTGATTAAGCGGACAGACAGACAATAACAACCCATTACATCGGCTGATATCACCCACGAATGGTCCATTAGAACACAAGAAATAGTCCGACTTCGAGACGGCCCACAGGGACGACTGTAATGAACCGAGGATCCAGCAGAGCCGTCATATACGTCTCGAGTTAAAGGTTACCGTTGCCAATAAAAATGGTTCCCAGAAGCCCTAAACAGAAGCTTCTTGTCTCTCCAAACAACCTATCATAAAAGGTCAAGGTTCAAAGTGCTACAGTTTGGGAGGACTGAATAGCTAAATAGCTTCGTTGTGTGTGTGTGTGTTCCTAATATGTGTGTGCACGTTATTGATCTACAGCCTGTCGTGAAATTGTCTTTTACTTGTTATCAGGTTGTACTTTCATTCTTGCTCCTTGGATACATCATGCCTGTTTTTTTTTTTTTTGGGGGGGGGGGGTCTATATAGAGGCATAGCATGCACTATGTACGCCAAACCGTGTAACAGATCATTTGTGTTGCTTTAAAAAAATATCTATAATTGATCATTTTAATATCATGACAATGTTATGAGGAGCTCTCATAACAATAAACCAACGGAGAGTTATTACTCGACTCTGCAGCTCCTCTCAGCATTTAAGGAGCTTTATAGCAAGTAATTACTGGCTGTTTAGCTGCCCAACCGCAACCTCACTATTTTGGGGTTCACTCTCGTGGCTTCGATGGTACGATTGTCAGCATATTTTCAAATAAAAGGCTCTAAAACGCCAATGCACACGACCTGCTCAGCACCAAATGGGATACAGACACACGAACTGATGAACCATAAGATGAGTTCTCATGCATTTCTGCAGTGCGAGCCGAAGGCGAGTAATAAAGAATGTTTTATTCTTAGTCACAAACTCGACTGGTGCTTGATAGCGCTACACGCCAAAGCAGCATCCGGTTAGCGATGCTTCCCAGTCAGCTTGCTCTCACTGTCGATACATATGAAAGTTAGTATAAGTCAGTCAGCTGTGACCAAATAAGGAAACGGTGGTACGCAACCTCATTCATCAGTCTCTGGATTTGAATACTCATTTGTGCGTGATGACATTTTAGGTTAAATTGATATCAAACAGCAAGTCTCAGCTACGAGCTATTAATCCAAATATATCTGCGGTACACTGATGATACACACCGCTGACCGTGAGGGGTTACTCGTGGACCGTGATGTGGAAACGGCTGTCACATGCGTCGAGATGAGTGTGACACTATCGCAGTCGGAGCCAATCGGTGGCGGGCTTGAGGCTTTCAATATGCTTTAAATGTGCCACAGGATTTTTATCTGTTAGCCACTAAAATGGCTAAATGTTGTTTCCTCGTTTGAATACAAGCAGGGTCGATACAGAGAGCCCAGAGATAAGAGCAAGTGTTTGTGTGTGTGTGTGGTTGTGTGTGTGTGTGTGTGTGTGTGTGTAAGCCTATACATCCGAATGAGTTTGTTGAACAGAGATAAGGGCATGATGGAAACCACTCAACCTCTGAGCTAAATCTGACAGATATTGTGTCATTGTGAGCAAATGGGAGCGAACACACACAGAACACATTCACACACACACACACACAGACGCAGTCCGAACATTACATCAGCTCCAAACAGACTCGAAAAAAGCACTACAGTTGTTTGCATTAACCATGTTTGATAAGGATAATGTCAATCGAATGGGCTAACAAAGGGCCGTGAAACAATGAGCTGCTGAGGTGAGCTATTCAACCCCAACCAGCCCTTCTCCTACAATCCCCTAGATCATGATTGTTGTGAACTTCCCTTCAATACAAGTCAGATTGTTTCCATATTCATTGAAATTGGCACATTGTGATGAGTGAAGAAGCGCAGGTGGTTGCGCTCCAACAACGTGCCAAATCTCATTTCTCTTCCTCCTGCAGCTGCGTCGAGACGACTCCTGCAGGCCGCCCTCGTGCGACGAGGTCTCGCTGTCATAAATGTCTCATTTCAATAATAAAAGTCCCTGACATGCTATTTCACCTGGTGCGGCGGAGGCAAAGAAGATGATGGCTTCAGAAATCTGAGTGGCAGGCGGTGCAACCGGTGGGCCGTGCTCGGTCAGCTGAATCTCATTGACCCCTTGTGTGGGATGAGAATACCACGATGCTATTGATGCAAGGGGAGCGCGACCAAGGCGAACTAGCAAAACACAATATAGAATCTTGTAATAAGCTAACATGCAACTGAGGTATATAAAACACAAAAACATAACTTCAAAATCAGCATCAAAGGGTTTATGGGTTGCACAAACAACTTAATAAAGGACAAGGTCAGAGCCTCCGTTATTATCTATTTATATATTTTACTTCATGGTCAGAGCAAATTGGATAAACAGCTGCTCTGTCCCTGTCCTTCTCCAAGCTGGCGAGTGCCCATACATTCTTGGAATTTGTATTTCCCGGTGTTACAAAACTGACAAACCATTAGGAAACTTACATATATGACCTTTATTAAAAAGACCCCAGGCTTCTTTTTTTGAACGGGAGATGTGTTTTCGCTGGCGTCACTATACAACTTTATATCCCGGGTGTTTCGATGTCTGAAAGGAAATAGCTTCGCCTCTCATGTACCGTACAATGACAACACCTGCCGTTTCAAAGCAGATACACGATCCATTTATGTAAAATGAGGAAGAATGGCTAAAATACATAAGTAATTGCCTCAATTAAAGCAATTTTGGCAAGCTTACTTTGATGACTCAATGGTTTTAAATGACTGCTGTTATGCAGTTATATAGCCTTGGGAAGATTTTCTGAGCATGTAAGTCCTTTCGCAACCTCCCTTCAGAGCCGCTTGCAGCCGCAGCCTTAAAGTATGTCGGCAAATGACTTTGCGGGAGCAGCTGTGCAAGAGCTCTGGGGGATTGCTGCTTATATGTGCGCACCTTTTGTAAAGGGGAGAGCTGATGCAAACAAGCAATGGTTCAGATACAGCTCGTAAAACTTGGAGAAAGCATAGAGAGAGGCTCGTTGGCAATTTCAATTATTCCTGATCATTGATACGGAAAGCCTGAGTCTTCCTTCATGTCCACCTTTGTATCTTCTCCTTGAATTCCATATATCATATATACAGTTTTTTATCTTTAAAACTTTAAAATGACATAAGGAGTTAATGTCTGTCCTGCATATTTAGCCAGACTTGTTCCTCTTTTCCAATCAGCAACTGCTCACTATGCATTGTTATGCTCTGCTGTTTTACATTTCCGTATCGCACCAATTAATCAAAGTGACAAGGTATTTAATGAGAGGCAATTAGAGTGTTAACCAAAATGCAAATCAGATGTGGAGAGAGCGGGTAGATGTGTGTTTGTGTTAGGTTGTGCGAATGTGTGTGTGTGTGAACTGTGGCGACAGGTTCAAGGAGATTCGGCGCTCTTATTAGGCTCTTATTCCTCAGATTGAGCTCGGCTCTTCCCGTATGCTCGTCTGCACCCATGATAGCATCTACGGCCACGCCTGCGACGGATTGCACAAGTTGTAATGAGTGTCCTTCACAGTTTTTCAGACACGGGCTCCTGCGCAACATGACAAAAACAGCCAATTAGTTCTGCATGAAGGAGGCCGCATGACAACATGAAACATGGATTAAATAGCCGCTGTCGAGACGAAACTTAAGTCCCCCTGCTCAGGTCGGTCCCTTCTTCATCGCACGATTTCTGCTTGCAGCAGATTAGACCGCACCAAACAGTGCTGGCTTCTGTTGGTTTTTTTTTTAGATCTAAGCTTAGAGGACGCGGTGGAAATTAAAAATGTATGAACCTTTCTGGTTCAAATGTTCAACAGCACAGCTTCCCACACGTCCCCCGTTCAATGATACCTGCTAAAGTTACAGGCTTGGCGTGCCATCCTTCAACTGGTTATCCTGCATTCAAGCCCCTCATCATGAGGCATCTAGACTGCTGGCTTGTCCTTCAGCAATATTGACTCTGATGTTCTGCAGCTCTCTGTGGAGAGGCTGGAACGAAAGACACGTTTTTCCTGCAAAACTCACGCTGAGAAGTTGTTTTTGCACGTCTGATAATGACGAGCATGGATATGCATTGAGGTTAAAGCACAGCCCCATGGTACGGACAGGAAAGGGCACCTTGAGCGTGGGTATCAGGCAAGGAGGGTCGCGACAAAGCGTCGATGTTGGACGAGCAGGGATGAGAACAGGCTCCTTGTCATGTGCAGTAAACGCCTGTATTTTCTTATGGTTTTTTCATCATTGTCCCCTCTGCAGTCCTTTGTCTTCCTATCTAGGTGCTTTTCCCTCCTTTTGTCTGTGTTGTCACTGTAAGTCAGACCCATTTCACTCCCATCCAGCTGGTTAAAATACTCCACACTGCCTAAGCACTCCCGAAGCACGACATATTTCTATCTGTTTTTCACGGGTCGTCTCGAGGGGTTTTCTCCTCTCTCGCTCTTCACTTGTCTCTATATCTCCACCCCGGCGTAGCAACACCGTGCAGAACACACAGGCACGCAGACATCAGTGACTGTTGACTTGTGACTGTCATTCCAAGAAGCCATTTCTGATGTAAGTGGAGGCAAATCAAAGGTTATCATCTGTCAGCGAACGCACTAGGAACCGTCTCATTTCCTGCTTTTTGTTGCACTGCCACATGCAAGACACTCTTGCTTTCAATCAGGCTTCATGAATACAAATACATCCCACTGGTAAAGCCCTGGAAACGAACAAGATTTGTCTCAGATTTTCTTTTTACTTATAATATAATGTATCATTTTATTCATAAGACAAACCAAAACAGCGTTGTGCTTGTAATCCTTTCAGGGGGGGAAAGAACTGCAATGACGTGACGGCGTGTGAAGTCCATTTAAAGCCTTCTTTCCACCTTTAGCATGCTTTTCAAATGAGACAAAATCTGATGGGAAAAAGTCTGGAGGTTCGCTTCACACTGTCGAGTTCAATCCACAGTCCCATTCCACATCCACTCCGCCTTGGCAGTCTTCCTCATTTTCCACCATAAAATGACAAACGCCTTCTGCCTGGTGGGCTCATACATCACGGCGGGGCCAATGTGTCTGTGTTTAACTAATCAGCCACGGATGGCACGGGTTATGACAAACTGCATCAACAAGACATTCATTACCCTCCACATCCTAGCAACCGAATCACAATTACCGCAATCCACGAGTGAGCATCCAGCCCCGCTGCCGTGCTCGTATGTCTTGCACACCATGTTGCCAATGCATAAATTAGCCTTCTTTTGTCACATTGGGGGGGCTGAGAATTAGCTCAGTTTGTTGTGCTTGTGATGAGACGGGGCCGCACCGGTGACAGATGACAGCGAAACTTCCTGACTTACAAATCAAGTCATTTCCACTCTGCTTGCATCTGTAGATATGAGCGTGTCCTGGGACACCCAGAGTAATTTGTGTGTACATTTTAGACGTGCACGCTCGAACGTCCCGACGAATAGTTGTCTCGACTGAATAATGTACTCGGCCTGCAGAGTACCACGACTCTGCTGTTGCGCTTTGTCCTCCCTACAGTCATTAGATTGCCATTAATCTCTCATCTGCCATTGAAACAACAGCCTGTAAGCTAGGCTGAACAAAAGAGGAGCCCTTCCTCCAGCACCCCCTCCTCCTCCTCCTCCTCCGACACATACAAGCAATGAGTTTGAATTAGGCTCTCGGGGGTCACCGATTAGACCGACATAATTCATCCAGATGGCTGAGTTCACAAAGAGGTTACCCCTCTGTATGGGAAACATACATCCTCCATCCAAATGTGTCATTTATTCATGTGCTGTGTTGAGCTGGATTCTACATTTTTCTCAGTGTCAATACGTTTCCTGAAAAGACCAAAACCACGAGTGAATTGATTCTATTAACACGTTGAGGTTTGATATCGTGCGTCTGGCTTTGTTACAAGCTTCATTGTAGCTGCATCTATTCATAACATGCCATTGAATCACAGTTGTGGGCTCTGACCTTTATTTTGAGTACTTATACTGCTGTTTATATCCACTAAAGTGGTTGTGTATTAATGCACAAGTGAAAAACAGTCCCCAGCAAAGGCACGTTTTCAAAATTAACTACAGTGCCGAGCAGTTCTATGAACTGAAATTCTATATTTGAAGTGAGATAATGAATTATTTATCGTCCACACTTAACAATCTATGATTCAAGCTGTATTCGACAACATGTGGGGGGATCACGGAGACTGAACACTCGCTGAATACACCAGAGGGAAAATTGGCACAGCTTCATTGCTCGAAGCAATTTATATACTCGGAAACGGCAAAGCATTTTTTTTTTTTTTCTGGTCTTCTGATTTTAAAGCAGAGAGAGAGAGAGAGAGAGAGAGTGAGTGAGAGAGAGAGAGAGCTCTCCTGCATCTCCTGTG
>CAAKHC010013427.1:25213-35760 GCA_901007825.1 Macroramphosus scolopax
ATAACAACTGATAAGTCCTCTTGTACGGGCGCTAAGAGCTTGAATGACATTTTTACACAGTCGTAAAAAACATGCAACAAAGCTGCTGAATGGACGGTGTGTGTGTGTGTGTGTGTGTGTGTGTGTGTGTGTGATCTTTCATTGTGATACATTTAGCACACAGGATGTGCAAATATGCATATTTACCTCTTAACGTTGCCATGTAGTTGGGTGCACATTCATCATACGTGCATCCTTTGCTTTGTCTGGAGGGGAGATGGGGGGGGTGGGGTGGGGGGGGGGGGGGTGGAGTGTCACTCTCCCCACAGAAAGGGTTTTCATTCTGGGCTTATCAGAGCCAACACAGGGGGAGATTGTTGGCCAGTGGAGCGAAACAGAGATTGTTGATTCCAAACCCCCCCCCATTCTGGACATGTCTTCACCTGACTTTCTGACCGCCCCCTACCACACACACACACACACATGCACACGCACAGCCAGGACGTGGTTGGTACTGCCTGACAGATGCATACAAAGAAAAACACGGCAAATATGGACATTTTTGTACAAAATAACCCGCTTTCAAGCTGTCACCAGCCGTAACTCTGTCCCTTAAATGCACAGGAACACACAAATACAGCAGTTCCATCGTTTCTTCAGAGCACACGCACACGCACACCTGGTATTAACCTGGCGATAAACACTTAATGATCATTTCCTGTTTCCATTTTTTGGCCAGCGACCAGGAGATGTACCACCAACGGCGCCGGTGACGAGGCCATACGCACCTATAAATCATGTGGTATTATCACCACACTGTGCTCCAACGGGCAACTATAACCATGATGGAAGACACCAGGCGATCTGTGTTCAACAGTGGAGCTAATTTCCATAACAGCAGATTAACATTTTAGGGGGGGGGGGGGTCATTACCTAAGTTCATTATTCAGTACCTTCATGCCTGGAGAGTGTTTTGCTATTCATAACTAATATTGAGTTCTTCACAGAAATAAAACTTGAAGGTGAAAATGCAAATAAACATGTACCTCGGTGTTAAATATATACTGATGATATAATATTAAAGTATTGGAGAGATGTGCTGAACTGAGGGTTGGAAGGAAATACAGAACTGCCACACACAGCAAGTGTGTGCACGAGATAGAGAGAGAGACTTGTCAAGTGGAATTACACTCACGGGTTGAAAGGCCAAACTCGCTGACCCACACAGATAGCCGGACAACTTGTTGGGCTCGAGAAAATGCCGAGAAAAGAAAAGGTCAGTTCATTCAATACTTTCTGCAGAGCTCGAAATCCCATCAAAGAGACGAGGAAAGAAAGAAAACTCGCAGGTTCTGAACCGATGTTGTGCTCCTCCGATAAGTGGGGAGTCGATGAATCTGGTGACCCGGCCTCTCTTCATTCCCTGTTGGTCATCTGTTGCACATTTTATTGCCCAAACACATCAGTCAAAGGAGAGAGCTGGCAACAGGAGATTACAACCATCACCGCTTCTGTCACGAGCTCACTGTGAACTCACGAGAACACTTTGCTGTTGTTGAGTGATAACTGCAGTAAAATGTTTCTTATCATGTCCCTCCATTGATTAACCAGATCTTTTAGGCTGATAGCATAATGCATTTCACATCCCGATCTGGACGGAGTCCTGGTCCAGGTCTGAGGTGGCCATATGGAGGTGACGGCTGGGTGAGTCTGACCATCGCCTCCCCTGCTCCGTGTGGCACTCAGTGGACGCCGTTGGAGGTGGCGGATTGGAGGGGTTTCTGTCTCGCCCCTGTCATGCTGTCTCACAGACCGGACATGTGGCAAAGCATCTGTCTCCGGAGGACGGAGCCACACCACGGTGACTGACCTCAACCTAGACACCTACATGTATCCAGGCATACACGTATATAAGAACAGAGAACGATGCTTTAGTTTCGTTGATGGTTGTTGTGCAGATGCAGACTTGTGTTGTATGATTCAGCAGTGCTGACTGAACTAAAAGGACAAAACATGTCTCCTATTAAGTTCTGAAAGCCGGCGGCTTCGGGACAATTTAATACGGCTACGAGAAAAATGCATAGAGTTGCTAAGAATCGCAATTGCTGCAGCCGGAATGGGGCCCTGCGGTCACCCGAACGTGCAGAGGGAGAACGAGCAGACAAAATGTGCATGCAGACAAAATCACAAATGAAACTTTGAATGTAAATGGTCCGGTTCGAGCCATAAATCTGTCAGTGGCCGCCGGGCAATGAGGTCCGGCAGCCAGCAGTCGTGTCAGAGTCGTGCAGCTGCGAGGACAGAGATAGCCACTGTTGTTGCAGGAGGACACAAGAGGCAAGCCTGCAGGCTGGAAACTGGAATTGGCCTCTGAAATGCTCTGTTACGTTTCCTCCAAACGCAACGCGCTGAACAGGTTTATTTCATACACTATATAATAAATCCAATTGGGTGCCGCCGCTCCTAAATAGCTGCAATCCATTTTGCCGACATGTCATTTGTCACTTCTAAATTTCTTATTTTAATAATTCACCCTAAAGGCCTGATGTGTCGCGGCGAAATGAGTCTGTGGGGTCAAAATAAGTGGCAGAAACACATTCTCATTCCCGCTGCACGTCAGATAACAAAGCTCCCAGCTTGACAAATAGTCGTGTTTCTTCCTCCACATGCATCTGATACAGCCGACAAGCTGGTGTCTGTATGAGATGCAGCCGGCTTTCAATTAACCAATATTCAACCAATTTGTTAGGTGCCGTTGTCCAACTGTTCCTGCACGATTGTAGCTCCTCTGCATTATCATTCAAGTGGACTTTCCTTCTCATATAATGAGCAGGTGGTGTCCGACTGCGTCTCGCTGTTTGAAGTCCAGCAGTGCGAAAAAAAAAAAAACACACATCTAAAATTGTATGTTTGCCAAAAGAACAACGAGGAAGAGGAGAAGCAGAGCGAGAAACTCAGAGGGGAGAAAGAGGGAATAATGAAGGTTAGAGAAGGAGAAAGTAGGAAGAAGGAAGGAGAATTAGCCTGGGATGATAAAAGGGAAGAGGAGACAGAGGAACTGTTGAGGAGTCTCTCCGGATTTGCAGAATCCCCTCAGCCTCGAGTTTCGGGACAAAGTCACACTGACACACTTACTGCCCGGTGAGCTCGCTCGTTTTTTTTTTTCCTCCTTTTTCTGTTTCTCGCTTTCTCTGGCAGCGGTAACGAGAACACTGGCTGTCTGCTGACTGCCACATACTCACCACAGAACGTTTAACAGTATGTGGCTGTGCACACTCGTACGCACACACAAACAGACATTTTTTTGGACGTCTGCCACGGTGCCAGGACACCAACAGTTTGATGCGGAAATAGGAGGAAACCATAAGGGTGTTACTTTCTTTGTTGGCCCTGCCAGTCTCTTTGTAAGCACCCGACTTTACGATACATCTGCCCTTCTGCTGGCTCGGTATCATAGGTGACATCTAGTTTACCAGTAAATACACACAGAATGAATGTTAAGCGAAATGCAAAGCTCCAAACGTGAATGAATCATCGACCCGAAGAGAATAACATCCCAGTAATATTTGTACTTATGCAGCTGCTTTGATTTATATCAGCTTGATCTTTTGCATGATTTAGTTGCCAAATGGCAGGTTGATGCCTTGTTGCCTTTATAGAAATGTGCCTCACTCCCAAGAATGAATCATAAGGTATAAGTTGTAAATAACTTTTAAGGCGGATTTTAATACCTTCTGGATAGTCAGACTGTCCCCTGTTTCAGGACTCGGTGTTACACGGCTCCTGACTCCATCTTCACCCTGAAAGTGGTATTAATCTTCATATCATCCTTCTCACAGGCTATCCTCTAAACTATTAAACACAATAGTACCATCATCATCCCGACCGCCTTAAAACATCCAATCACTTTTTGCATAGCATATTAAATTCACCTCAACAGTGCAATCATCTCCGAGGGGTTTCCCCTTAATTGACACGGCTAATTTTCTTACACTCCAACGCAGGCAGTGCAACAGATCTCATTAAAGCACAGGGCATGAAGTCTAAGAGCTGCTTTACCTTAATTATCCTCAGCATCAAACATCGGTCATTAAGCTTTTAATACTGAAATACTTCTAACTGGACGTATTAGACGGTATTTTTACATCCCATAACTAGCGTAGTCAACAGAGCTGCTCAATCACATTATGCCAGGATCCAGTTTCCCTCGCTGTCTGTAATAGTGTAAGACTCTAAATGATGAATGAGTCCTCGCTGCAGCCGGCCTGGCGTTCGCCGGTACTCTACTACGTAACAACAGAGCCAACCGAGAGCACGTGTTTCCCCCACATTCAGCGCCACATATAATAAAAACGCATGCAACTGCACAATTTTAAAGTTGCATTAACATCTGTAAACCTGCTAAAATACCAGTTTTTAAAAAAGGTGTTGAGGGATTGTTTTCTATCTGTGTGTGTGCAGATTTACACTTACTGACACGTCCTATCTAATCAACACATTCCAGCCAAGCCCAGTGCAAGATGACAAGTTAAATATTAACCTCATTTTGCAGCTCGTAATGACAATATGATTGTTTACGTGTGGTAATATCATAAAGGGTTGCAGTAGCTTAAAGTCTTCCCTCAGAAATTCCCCCAAAAGGTAAAAAAAAACTCACTCGAAGCATTAATGGAAATACAGAATGGAGATAAAAGTGTCAGCAGTATTGTGAAATCCATCATGTCGGGTCAAGAGGAGAAGAAAACAAGTCAATTTCAGAAAAAAAAAAAAAAGAGCAGACAACAGCAGAACTTATTTGCAGGATCTTCTTTGAACTGTATTGCTTCTCGACAGTCACAGACAGGAGAGATGTGATGAATTCCCCTGGAGCCAGCGCGGGAAGACGAGCTGAACTCGCTCTCACATCTCCTGCTACAGAGGAGAAATAACTAGCTGCACTCACTTTGATGGAGGGGGGAGACACACTCACACTGCAAGCCTGGCAAGTAACTCATTTATTTGTGTGTTTCCCTCATCTCCCTCTCTCATTTTGATTGTGCTGTCCTTCTCTACTTTCTATCTTCTTTCTTCCCTTCCCCACTACATCAACTCTTCTCCGACCATCATTACCATAACCATCACTGCCTCCGCGGTCATCACCACGGCGATGACACTCGTCCCCTCTTCCCCTCTCCTCCACCTTTAAGTCTCACTTACCTGTGCAATTTCATACAGCAGCTTGTAGTGTTCCTCCCGTTTCTGCAAGGTGCACAAATTGCAGCCCATTCTAGTTGTCAGGGAAACCGTGCAGAGTGCCCGCTGGCGTGTGTGCCGCTGACTGCGGTGTGTGTGTGTGTGAGCTCCCCCAGGGGCGAAACGCACTTGGGCTCCTTTTTTCCTTCGGCTCCCACACACCTCTCTCTCATCCGAGTATCCTCAGAGATCCCCCTCCGTCACTCCGAGCGAAGAACGCACTCACACATGTGTCAATTCTAGGGAGGAGGAAGTTCCTTCAGTGTGTGTGTCTTGTTTGTTGGGAGAGTAAGTCAGTGGTCAGATGAGTAAAAAGCACCTGGGTTCTGTCAGTCCTCCCGCTGATCCATCCCTACACACACTCTCCACTACCTCCTCTCTCGGTGTGAGCACACACGAGTGTGTACACACTCTTTTTGGCTCGGGGAGACACACCTCCTCCTGTGGCAGGCTGCCTACACATGCCTGCTCCGACTCCGGTGCATGAATAGACAGCATCCTCATTGGCTGCTAACGGAAAGGGGGCTGGGAGAGGAGGGTGGGGACTGGTCTTATCTTGGCCAGAGTCAGTATCTGAACATCAGTGTTCATGCGTGGTGGCGCAATTGAGGCCAGGTTGCATGTGTTTGTGTGTCACTGTTGCTCTGTGTTTGTGTGGTCATCAGATAAAATCCCTGCACTCCAAGAAGAGTTGAGGTGTCCTCCTCACCGTTAATCAAGTTACTTAAGGGGATTTGTCAGTGCTCACATTTGACAACTGGATTTGTCATGGAAATCAATCTCATTCGGATTCAATCAGATAGCCCTTTGCGCTCCGCGCACGACGGACGGAGGAGTGGTGTTTAGCGGCTGCCGGAGATTTACAGTCACACGATAGTCACCAAGCAGATGCTCCCTCCTCTCTAACGGCAGTTAGACAAGGGCACTGGACTGGGCTGACACACAGGAAGAAACACAGACTAGTATTGATTGGCTTCAAATTAGCTTCCAGCCCAACTGGCCCCTCTCCACATGGGGGGGAAGGAGGGACAGAGGGGGGAGAAAGTGAAGGCGAGAGGATGACAGATTCATACTGTATATGCTTGGAAGATGAATTGAAAGGGCTTTGATGGTAATACGACACTTGTACTGTATAAATAAGATAAACTGCACACGCTTGCAAAAGCAAATTTGAAAGGACAGCCGGCTCGACGGGCATCTGAGGGCGGAGCAGCATCTCATATGTTCTATAAATCCAAGTGTCAGAGGTTCTATTATGTCGGACCTTCTTTCTTTACATGAGGCCGGTACACATCGGAGCGTTATTTATTTTTTTATAATGAAATAGAGCGGTTTGCGCTGGCTGCGGGATACCAAGAACTCGCCGGGTTTAAGCAGCGTCTGGGTGACAAATAGCTTTCGCTCCTAAGAATATGAGGAGTGGGCGCAGATGCGTCATCCTTCTTATCATCAGTCATGCAGGTACAAGGACCACAGTGGTTCAGTCAAGGGCGTCAGAGCGCGTCGAGATACAGCCCCCGAGATAACACTTAACCCTTTCTCTCCTGTCTTGTTCCTTTTCAGATGAGGTCACCGATGTTTCTGCTGACCTCTCAAGGTGACTCGTCGGAGGGTGACATCACCAACTATTGAACTTTAGGGATCTTTCCTTCTGTTGCTTTCTCTTGGTTCTCACTGGTATCCTCTACAAACTCAGATTAGCTGATGGACACACACATAACACACTACTGTGTCCAGAAAGTCTCAGAATACAAACTCACACACCGAAAAAAAACACCTTTTCATAAGTTTTGCCGGTCGATTTTTCCCTGGAAGGAATGTACAACGGAAGAATGCATGGCATTTCCACAGAAGGTGGTGACATCATCATCGCAGGTCATTTATGGCCTATCGCCATCCTTTTTATTGTCCATATCACTCGCTCTCCATCATCTCCTCAATTTGTCTTCACGATGTCATCATCCTCTTCTATTGCCCCTCTGCACCGCGTATACGACACCGGACAGATGTCTGGCTCATGTTCTCATATAAAATTGAAGCCTCTCGTATAACTTTAAGAGACCCTGGATTTGAACAAATCAGGAACTGTGTGAGGGATATTGCAGATCCGCCCAACCAGGCTGTCAATAAGGCAGCTGTGTGGTGTCATACTGGTACAGTTGGATTTTTTGAAGGGAAATAGTTTGAAGGTTGAGGTGGGTTTCAACAGGCTTACTGGTCATTTCATATTTTATGGTAATGTCTGTCAGTGTCATCATCCAGTCAGTCAAAGGTTAACCAAAAATAGGTTGCCGCAGGGGAGAAAGTGTTGCACTTCAAAGGAAGACTGAAACACCCCATTTACATAATGTCTTATATGGCTGTGATGGAAAGAAAATGGTCCACTTCCTCTCTGAAAATAGAAATGTGTAAAGCCGAGCTTTGAACCATTTCAGGAATGAATCTAAATCTCGGCGTGAACAGTTATGAGGAAACTTTCGCGGAGTTCTCAGGTGAGGCTGTTATTTACATCCGCGCGCGCTCCTCACCAAGCTGTTCAAAGGCCACAGTATCCTTGACGACAGACGGAGCGGCGTCGCGGGTAGAGGCGGCTGATCTAATCAGGAACGACGATCACGCAGTCGGTCGGTGCTCGGAGGCCTGAACGTCAACAAACGGCTGTTGAATAAGTTACCAGTGGAAAGTTTTCTCTCTTTTTTTCTCCACACAAAGTTGCTTTGAAGCACATCAATGCAGACGCATTC
Source organism: Macroramphosus scolopax (assembly GCA_901007825.1). Classification (NCBI taxonomy): domain Eukaryota; kingdom Metazoa; phylum Chordata; class Actinopteri; order Syngnathiformes; family Centriscidae; genus Macroramphosus; species Macroramphosus scolopax. Next base: position 33,169 of record CAAKHC010013427.1, read on the forward strand.
GAGACATGGCGCGGAGGTGCGTCTCTGACATTAGAAACGGCGGACGGAAAACACCTGCAGGATTCATAAATCCCGGTTTTATGTTGCTCTGAGAGTGTCCTTCATGCACTCTGTCATTTATGAGTTCATGTGCGGAGAATTCGCAAAGAGAGCTGTGATGCTCTCCGTGCTACGTGATTGTGACAAAGTTTAGTCGGGGGCGCAGACGACAGAGTTCACCTGTGGGTGTTTAAGTTTGCTAGAAATGTGACTTTTAAATGCCACGTATGGAAAGTAGTGAATGCGAAGGAGACAGCTGGGAGCCTCAAAGCCAATGGCGTGAGAAAAGCCCGAGGGCGACCGTACACACAGCGCTCCATAGCCATAACCCATACATTATTTAACACCCACTGAACCATTCATCTAGATAAAAACGAGATTAGACTGCTACTTACGGCACAAAGCTAAAAGCTGAGGGGAAATTATGTTACGTGACGGTAATTGAAAAGCAACGTCCTTTTCTGTTTTTTGTTCCAGTAATTACATTGTAACAATTCATTATTGTCTAATTACTTTGCGGGAGGCCGACGCTCAGATCCAATCCTCATAATGGCTATCTCTCTCCGCCGCTCATTGTCTCATGACCCTGGTTATCGAGGCAAAACGACTGACTCTGTAAAAAGAGACCGTTTAATTATCGGAATCTGTGCCGAGTTATAACAAAAAACTAGTCAGACCACAAAAGAAAGGGAGAGACAAAGCGACTACGCCGGGATCCATTCAACGAAACACAGAGGGACCTTTTGTTCGTAATTTGCAAACCGCCAATCGAGCAAGAATTGTTCATTAATGACTTGTTGTAGAAACTGCGTTTTAATAGCCGATGTTAGTTATCTCTCCTTTGAGTGGCGGCGGCGGCGCCAATGCAGACGCACAACTTTACGCGTTCACACAAACAGAGACAGTGTGCATTAACGAAGCCATTCAGAGAAGACGGCGGAAGACGAACCCAAAAAGCCATTAAAACAAGTCAAATCACTGTTGAATCGGTCTCTTTCGCGGCGTCCTTTAATTGCTTTATTCAACAAGACGATTCAGAGACGCGACAAAAGAATCAGAGTCATCGTGAGCAGACACCCAGAGGCTGTGTCACCCCCGTCTTGTTTAACCGCAACATTTACCACCACGGTGCAGCATGACCAGCGGGGAATACGAAACCACGACAGCCTCCTGATGTGATAAGCTAGCAGCCAAGCTGGCGTCTGACCAGCTGACCCCACACCACATCGGCAATGCGGGGTCAAGTAGCCCGCGGTGGTGGCTTTGTCCTCAGGCACTGCGACACAGGTTCACATTTCACTCAGCAGCTTCACTTTGATTATTGAACAATGACACAAAATCAACCTACAGAAAAAACATTTACCCCTCCGGAGAAGTGGCATTTATTCTCCCAGCAACGATAGGACGAAGCTTCAGGGTCCTCCAGAGGATCGATCATGCTGACTTTGGCCTGACGTTTCCTCCAGCAGCACCATCAGGTTTGTCTTAACGAGGTAACGAGACACAGGTGAGGAAGAGCGGGAAAGCAAACAAGGACAGGAAGCAAAACACCAAACGATACACAAGGAAAAACACTTTTCAAAATAAAACACAATAAAAATCAAAACAGGATTTGAAACACTGAAATGACACATTAAGAACAAACTGAAACGGTCCAAAACTCAAAGGTTCACAAACTAAAAAAATCCAGAACATGAATGTGAGGTCCCAACTGGAAATGCCTAAAGTCCTGCAGGGATAATGACACAGAACTCATCTGACACACAGCTGAGTCTCAGCTTTCACCCTGGTCAATGTGTATGTATGTGTGCAGGGGAGCCAATCCGTGCTTATAGCCTCGGGGTGTCAACATCCATAGATCCCCATTGTATGCGCACGCACACGTTTACCCTGGTGTGCCACTGGGAACTGGGCCTGACCCTGTTGTGTTAACCCAATAGCAGAGCTCCAATAAAACTGATTAGAGAAGTCTTCCCCTGCTGCTCCTGGACCCCGCTGCCAGACTAATGGCACAAGTGGGCCTCTTAAACTTTCCACAACATCTGTGCCTGTATTGAACCATGAGGATGGATGCAGCACCGGAGCCAAGGGAGCGCCACCGGCGTCACCCGGGGGAAGGAGGAGGTGATGCATAAGAGTGGATAAAAAGGCAGATTTGAACCGTTTTCTCCTATGAACTCCAGACAATGTCCAAGGAATCAGGTGCGTGTATGACATGTCCTTGTGGCTTAGGTGTAAAGTGGTGCCTGTCAGGAGGGTGCAGGAGAGGCAGGACATGATGCAAAAAGTATGCTGGCACTGGCTCCTTCTGTTCCAAAGTCTTGTTCTCTCCCTTCGACTTTTTTTATTGGCATCTTCATGTGAATGACCCTCCTGACATACAGCTCCTCTGGTATTATCTAGATACCTTCAAGGTTGCAGTGCATGTGTAATAGGAAACATATTGTTTGTAGATATATAATGGTTCTCCTTATCTCTCTCCATCTGAATGCTCAGCACATCACCTTCTCCTTCACTCCAAACGCACGAGCGCAAGGAGGCCAAGCCAGCTGT
>CAAKHC010013428.1:0-10075 GCA_901007825.1 Macroramphosus scolopax
AAGAGGTTGCTAGGAGACCTGTCCTGTAGGCTCGTGCCCTACCTGGAGGTGAGGAGGAGGAGGGTTGAAGCAGGTGTTACCATGACGACAATACTATATATTAATACTAATATATATCATTCATAATATTTTACATCATTATATAGAATGTAAACTACTGGGCGACTTGTATTAATCTGTTTCTTTTTGTTCATTGTAATGTGGAGTAAAAATGTAGAAAATGTCTTCAATGTCTGATCTTGATGTTATTTACAGAACAATGTTCAAAACCTGTTGAGTGAACCATGAATCAACTGCTGTGGTAGAAGAACTCACTTTATAACTTAACTAAAACTAACAAAGTTGTGATCTGTGAGAGCTTTTAAACAACTTGACTGAGCGAACACGCCGTTGGTGCTGTTTTTACATCCCCACGTTTACTTTAATGTTTCCCAGTTGAACAGAGACCCGTCCAGGTCTGTGATGAATGGCCTGATTGTGCCTCCTCGGTTTCACACTCCCAGCTGTGTTAACGTCCAATAAGCGTGCTGTTGTCGGCTGTTTGGTCTCTTCAGTTGTCTGTTTAGAGCCATCAGAGGAGGCTGGACCGCACATGAAGTGACTCTCACAGATCCAAACAATGAAGCACACAGTGCTGCTATGAGGAACGTTATTTACCAGAGTACTGAGATCCGAAACTGAATAATGAAAGAGAACATAACATTATTTCATGCCAACGAAAACAAGAGAAAATCAAGATGAATTTGAAGCGTCGGGCCGTCCAGCTCGGAGACAGAAGGTCTTTGTCAGCTCACGGTGGACCGGCAGTTGAATTTAGAGGTGTTTGTTTGACTCCATACCTGCGGCTTCCATGGCTGGGAGTGTTACTGTATGATTTGACCCCGGTTCGAAGGTCAGCTCCACTGACATCATAATGTTTTGATTAATGATATTTTTTACCGGAAGTTATTCACTGGAAACTCCCATTTTGCCAAGAACACACACAATAACTTGATATAAATAAATCCAGAATGAGTTGTGGACAGAAGTTGTTGCCCTCGTGTTTACAGCTGCTGTATTTTCATCCCTCATCATCAGCGTCTTCATCGACAGGCTTCGCCGGCCTTCGGAGTCCTTGTTTTCTGCATTAAACCGCCTCGGTGCCCCTACAGAGCTCTGCCGAGCCGGCCCCTCTGTTCTGCGCTGCTTCATCTATTTTCATGCAAATGAATGTCTGAATTTTTGTCCTAATTAATTAATGTTTGTTAAACTGCTCTTCAGCAGTTTGTAGCAGCGTCGTGATTAGCGGTGTTTAAAGCGGGTCAGGCCGCCAGCTCCTTCTCTGCTCTGTTAGTTCAACTATTTTCATGCTAATTAGATCTCTGTGTTAATTATCTTGAGTTGTGCCTTAACTGTTCGAGGTCATTAAGCACCCACAGAGGGAGGACAAATCCCTGTAATGATAGTCTGTGTTTTTGGCCAAGACTGCAGACTTCAGTGTGCACGAGGCAACAATATTGTGTCTCCAGTGTGCAGGCTGGGAGTTGTTTCAACATAATGGCTCTGGGGCGACGTGACTCAGGAGGTAGAGGAGCTGCCTCGTAAACGGGGACGGTGTCAAAGTGTCCTTGAGCAACGGACTGAACCTCTAATTACTCCTGGTTGGCACCATCAGTGTATTATTCTGAGGATGAGTGCTTGAACGAGAGGCTATATTCAGATTAAAGTGTTATATTATACGGCTGGAGATTCACTGATGGTGAAATACAAGGACATCAACACGTCAACCCTCACAGTCAGATGTCTCTTTTATCTCTGCCAGGTGTCCTCTCTGGGCGTGGCCACGTTCAGCCTCTGTGCTCTGAGTATTGACCGTTTCCACGCCGCCACCGGCCCCGGGCCCGTCCACACGCCAAGGGTGGAGCCCTGCCAGTCCATCCTGTCCAAGCTGTCCGTGATCTGGGTGGGCTCCTTGGTGTTGGCCGCCCCCGAGCTGCTGCTGTGGCATCTCCTCCAGGAAACCGTCAGCCTGCCGGCCCTCCCCACCGACCTGCAGCAGAGCCAGCAGAGCGGTTCACTCATGGCTGCATTTAGAGCCCGAAAAGACGCCTATGTGGTTGATGTGTGTGTCCGTGAGCCGTCCGACGAGCTCCCTGACAGCATCTACTCTCTGGTGCTGACCTACCACGAGGCCCGCATGTGGTGGTTCTTTGGGTGCTACCTCTGCTTGCCGCTGCTCTTCACTCTGGCATGTGACTTGGTGACCAGGCACGTGTTAGCTCAGCGAGAGCTGCAGAAACCCGTCGCCGATAAGGTGACCGCCAAGTGCACCTCCCCTTCCTCTACATCTTCCTCCTCGCCAAAAAAAAAGCAGCATGTGCGGGAGCAGCGGCTGCGCTCCACCGTGATGGCGCTCACCATCCTGTACATCAGCTGCAACCTGCCGGAGAGCATTTGTAACATCACCCTGGCGTATATCTCCGCCCCCGCGTCGGCGGCGCTTCCAGCCGTGGCTCTGTCGGCTCTGGGTCTGATCGGACAGTTCCTGCTGTTTCTGCGTTGCTCTGCGACGCCGGTGCTGCTGCTGTTCCTGTGTCGCTCCCTGGGCCAGGCCTTCATGGACTGCTGCTGCTGCTGCTGTGACGAGTGCCTCCCCGACGGCAATTCTTCTTCCTCCTGCTCCGCCTCGACGGCCGCCACCTCCGTCCTCTCCTCACCCGTATCGCCTTCCCCATCCTCCCTGTCGCCCTCCAGCAAAGAGGAGACGGTGAAGAGTGTGCTGGTGATGGAACCGGCAGTCGGGGCCAAAGACTCCTCAGCAGCGATCGGGACGCCCTGCTGAGGTCCACAACTGCACTGACTCAGACGTAACTTTAAAGGATCATTCAGGTTTATTATGAATTGGTTGTTATTTTCGTGGTTTAGTCCGTCATTACTCTCAGTAATAAGAAGTTTGTACTTTTTAAAGCTCAGATTTGGGAACGCTGAGATTAAACAGAACATTTTCAGACATGTCAAGAGAAGGAAATGTTATAAGATACAAGTAAAAACAGTTCCTCTGTCAGCTGGACGCCGTCTCATTGCACAAGACTGGGTTCATGAAACGTAACCGGCCTCTGCAGAACTGGAACAGCAGCTCAGACCCAGACTGTGGAGGTCAATCACACGTCAGTGGGCGAACACACCGATGACTCAATGGCAGCCAGATTCCAAAAGAGTGGAGGCTGTTAAAGCAGCAGTCCGTGCTTTTTGAAATACATTCAGTGGATGCTTTGGTGTCTGTCGGCGTAAAGCTCAGGTGTCCACACAATGTTCAAAGACTGTTTACTGTTTGTCTCTTTCATGTGTTTAACTGTCTGATCATCATATTTCTGAGCTTCTCTCCTGCAGAACTCAACTATAAGACAATGTTTTTATTAATGACGGTAATGATTGACAGAAGATGACACCTAAGCTGTAATAAAGTGGAATAATCCTTTAATCTCAGCCTGTAGAGCCACACATCTGTCCGACTCCAGTTAGATAACTAGTAGTGTTTTTTTAAGAATCATTTGACGGATCTACTTCTTATAATGTAGGACTCATTTTTTATTTCCACATGTTTAGTTACTATTAATGTCTAATGCTCATTCAGGATATTAGTGTTAGATCCTCCCAGTACTGTATCAGAGAGACACTGGAGTTTGGATGGAGGATGGTTAAAGTGAACTGACTGCTGTTTGTGAAATGTTTTTATTTTGCTGTTGCTGATCCGACGTCTGACCGTCTGCACAGGCTGCACAGGGTGAACCAGCTTGGATGAAGCCACGACGGATCCTCTCATTCAGGCGTTTTGTTTGGAAAAAGCTTCCAATCTTATGTCCAAAAACATCATTCAAACTAAACAACATGTCTTGCAGCTACATGCATGTGAAGGACATACGGCTGAAGTGCAGCCTGTGTTGACGGCAGGTTAAAGGGACAATTTGTCATTTTAGCCTGAACAAGCTAGCGCCAGGCCGTCTGGTCTTGTAATACCACTTTGTTCCTGAGGAGGCGACAGTGAGCCGCAGCTGCACTCGTGAAGTTACATAAATAGCTCTTCATCTAGCTGCGGCAGGGAAAATGGGACGATACATGATGCCTGGAATGAGGGAGCAGCCACAATACAAGTGGATTTCCCAACTCTGTGGTGACATGCTGCCCCCTGTTGGATTGGAGTGTAATTATGCACCGCTGGCTTGTTCAGATCAGCTACAAATTGTACCTTTAAAGAAGATGTGGTCATATGAGAAATCAAACTACTGCACATCGAACAATTCACTGTAAAGTTTTGTACTCCTTTTATTACGTGTGGTTTAGTAAAATCTAGATTTTCTTTAAGAGAACTTTGCATTGTGAGTCTTTCTTTCTCTGTGTGTGTTTAATGTCCCGTAAACAGTTTATAAACTGATACTCCAGCTGTGCTCCAGAGCCTTTTGTTCTGCTAATAATCGCTGAGTTAAACCTTTCACAAGCCATCAGATTCAACTCTGGAACAAATAGGAAAAGAAACAATGGAGGAATAAAAAAGAAATGAGAAACACGCAGGAAGACAGAAAGGGGAGAGACGAAGGTTCATCTCCTGGTTCATCCTTTTACTCTGGAAATCTACACATGTAAACTGATTTCCTCTGGAATCAGACGGCGACAGAAGCCTCGTGTTGACTCTGATCTCCCATGGAAGGAATCCTCCGCCAGTGTTCCCACCGCCCACTGGACGCTGCTCATGCTCGACTGTGGCACTTTTCTTTTTGTTATTATTCAATTATTGAAGGTCACAGCTTCACAATAACTGTTGGCCTTTGAGTTTCTGCAGACATAATGAGCCCTGTTCATCTGTGACCAGTTGCTGGGGAGCGCAGACAGGAATTCCTCACTTAACCAAGTGTTTCCACGACTTCCTCAGCTTTTAGTTCTCCTTTTTTAATGCGTCGATAATGCAAAATGTTGTGTGCATTCTGTATAGCAGAAGCTTTTTGGACAGTTATCCGTCTGTCTTTAGAAATACAGAATAATACACAGGAACAAACAACACATATTTCAGTTGTCTTCTGCAGAGCTGCTGAAGTCTCAAAGGGAAACCTTTTATATGAAATATCCATTTATTAACTCGGGCAGACGGATAGTACTTGGATCTCCCGACATCAATAAAATGTGTCCTCTCTGAAAGCACCAGGCTCGTGGATCCCGTCGTGTTTCATCACCTTCGGTCCAACCTGAACAAAAACAGACGTTCAGTATCAAATAATTGGTTGCAACAAACTAATTCTTATTTTTCATTAAAGTTTCTTAACTGATTTCAATGAGTCGTTTTTGAAGGGTTTAAGTTAGTTAGGATGTCAGTTAGACTTTAATCAGTGCTGATGTTCAACCTCAGGCTAACATGAACTCATCACGTATGTGGTGGAAAATAATTCAGTGTCATACGTTGACGTTACTTATTAGCAAGTGTTCATAAACAAACACTCTATGACAGCTTGTCATGCCTCCATGCAGGAGTGGACTCCACTGACAACCTCTGCTTGAATCTTATAGAATCATAATGTGTTCATTCTATTGGGGGGCCACCTGGAGCCCCTTCACAGACGCCGGGGGCCCCCGAGTCTCGGAGGAGAGGACGGCTGCTGTAAGTTGAGTCTGGTCTCCATTGAGCTGAGATATTTGTCCTCTCATGTCAATGTGCCCGGGCATTGAGGGGGAGGAGGGGAAGCCTGAATAAGGCCTGCTTTGTTCCGGCGTCCCCCTCGCTGGCTCTGAGAGAGAGAGACGCTTGAACAAAGCTGCATATCAATCGCCATCCACCGAGGGAGTTGCTAAGCTACACAACACCCACCTCCTCCCACCAGCTGCCCCGGCTTCTGAAGACAGAGAAGAAAGAGGGCTGAGATGCAGGGGAGGAAAAACTGCTGCGGTTCCACCCAGATAAGCCAAAACCCAAACTCGTCTCTACTTGGTCGCCCTGACAACCAGTACAGACGAAGCAGCATGGGGACCTAAAACCAACAAGGCCCTGGATCTGAACCTGCCTGACCCGTGTGTGCTCTGCAGGCTCCTGCTGCGTTCGTGTGGTTTCCTGCCTCCGCAGAGACAAAGACCATGAACCTACCATAGTGTAGAACATTTGGAAAGGACCTGAATGTAACAGACGTTGATTTATATGAGCGCCCTGCACTCAAGTTCTGGACACGTGGACAAACTTATTTACTATCACATCCAGAACTAAAGCTCCAATAAGATTTTACCTGCACGTCAATATGCAATAACAGGTTTTATGTTTTCCTCCATATCCATAATACGGCCAACGCATTCCTCTACTGTCCTTGTGGCGCAGGTTTTAACACAGTACGCCGTCTTTACAAGGTTCTAATATGGATGAACCGTCTCTCCTCTGGGAGCTCTGACAGTTGTATTTTGATACGTGTCCTGTTCTGCCTCCAACCTCAGCAGGCTCAGGAAACATCACAATATCCGTTAGCAGCAACCATTACCAAGACGACGGCCTGCTGCTAACCAGCAATGCTAAGAGAGCCCCGTCCACAGGGGGAAGCTCTCTGCTGGGTAGATGTAGGACAGAGCGTCAGTGAAGTGGTTCCTCCGGCCCCTGAGGGCCCCTCTTTTTATTCACAGTCAATATTTAAGGGATTATGAAGGAACTCTCAGACTCATCAAGGTCTATTAATATATCCATATGTTGACTGTAAATGTCAAACTGAATTATTTAAATTGACTTTAATTAACTGGAGTATTTCCTGACTTCAGAGGCAGACAGGAAGATAAAGTTTCACTCCAGTACCACCGTCCTGCTGTCCACCCGACCTGTGAGATTATTCTACTTCTTCCACCACTGCATCGTCCAGAAAGTGGTCTGTCTCTGTGGGACGCTGTCGCCCCTCAGAATCAGAGGTTCCGGACGCTTCCATGTCCCCCGTCACCAGATCACAGAGAGAGTCCAGTTTGTTCTGCAGCTCGTCGCTGGGAGTCAGCAGGTGGCGGAAGCCGAGCGGAGGCCCACCGGCGGGCCGGGGTGAGCTGCTCGACCCGCTTCCTCATGGAGCTCTTGAAGAGGACATCAGAAACATCAGTGGACCCTCCAAATAATCTCCGGGGTCCCTTTCAATCCTGAGCAAACACGGCTTTCATTACGCTGGCAACGAATCTGAAAGAGGTCTTTGAGGAAGAACATCACACGAGAGGGCTCAAACAAGAGCAAATAACGTCCCATAATGAAGAGAGACGTGATTTTAATGGTGAACGGATTATAGAATAATTTATCTTTATTAACAACAAATATAAAACATGTTTATTTTATAATCTCAGGGACTTTTTAATAATGTTTCTGTTTCTGTTTAAATGAAGCATCTCTGCCGGCATCCAACAGCAGCAGAGAAGCAAAGCGCTCATGACGAGCTCACGTGTCCGACTGACGTCATTCACTGATTGTAAATGACGTTACTCATCAACTGTAAATCAGATCTATCATGGCCTTGCTGGAAGCTGCGTGGTGGATAGATTTACTACTAAAGAGATAACCTTTGTTATCATTTGATGGTTGGTCCTGTGATTCCATCTGCTATTCTGGCTAATGTCTGTTTGTTAGTGAGCAAACTACGATGTCCATGAAGGCTTGTTGACACAGTGTGAGGAGCTGCCGTGTCTCTGCCTTTAAACAGACGTGTCTAAATGAATTTATCACACAAGCCATGATCCAGCTTGCTGCGCCAACCCTCCAGAGAGCCCCCAGAGGAGTCTCGCTAATGGGGAGGAAGGGGCCGAGAAGTTACATTAAATATTCATGAAAAAAATACCCTTCTACGTGCCGCAGGCCCTTATAGCAGCTACCGATCTCCAATGTAAAGCTGTGAGTGAACTCAGTCTGTGATGCATCCTCACTGCTGCAGGGGACATCTCAGGTCCAGACCACCAAGGTTCTATCAGTGGGGCGACGTACTGTCAGCTTCATAGAAACAATATCAAGAACTCCTACAAAGACATGTCCCTCCCCACATGGACAGTTTGAGTAACAAATTGTAAAGTCATGATAAATGAGATGCCAAAGAAGTTCCAATAAAGTAACTTTCAAACCTCAAAATCAGTTTGTTGCTGAAAACTTCTGCTCTGGTGAAATGATCCCGCCTCTGTTCCAAAGACAGAGAGAGGATCCTACTGAGCATGTGCAGAGTGGCATCACTCAAGCTTGTTTCTGATGGGAGGAACTGAGCGTGTTAGAGTTGTCATCTTTTATCACTGTTTGATCCCAGTATCTGACATGACGTCTGTAATGAGCATTTATAGTTTCCATTGATGTGTCAGCTCCCTGCGGCCTCATGGAGCTTCACAGTTCGATGCAGCCTCTAATGTCCCCCCACCCTCAGTAGAAGTTACATCAAATGTTATTATATGTATTACCAAATCACTGTGTCTGAATCAAGTCAGTTTGTGTTGAAATCAGATTGAAGTCGTCTTCCAGGGTCGTCTGTGCTCCTCTCAATGTTTGCTGTGACACCCAACAGTTAGAAGTGTTTTATTTCTCCAACCACACGGTGGCAGCAGAGCGCTGTGAGACGACCACCCAGGACCAGACGTCACCTCCTGCCACTGGATACAGAGTCCAGTTAATACTCAGAGTAACCTGACATGTTATCATGACTTGACAGACGTCACAGGGTCGTTTCACTGACCATGAAATGATCATCATATATTTATAATTAAATTGATGACTTTGGGTTTGATGTTGTGAACTTTAATGTTGGAAGAGAGATTGTTGCAGTAACTGATCCAGTATCATCCCGGAACATTAACGTGTCAGTTATTCATTCAGAACCTTTTCAAACATGTTTTTTATGACTTACTTCACTTCATCAAAGCCACAAAAAAATCATCTGCGGTTTGATGTCTGATCGTTGTTAGAGGGACTAAAATACATTTTTACTACAGAACATCACCGCTGTGAATTTTCCATGAGGCAGCTCGAAACAGCTGTGTGTGTGTGTGTGTGTGTGTGTGTGTGTGTGTGTGTGCGCGCGTGCATGCGTGCATGTGTGTGTTTGTGTGTGTGTGTGTGTGTGTGTTCGTTGGATCTGAGGGCTGGATGTTTATACATGAGGCCTGCAGCTTCCTCACACAGACCGGATCACAACGTCCATATTTAGACTGTTAGCAGGTCCCGCAGCTCCGCTTGTTTATGACCACCAGACACAACCCAACATTTTATACCCGCATATGGTATAGTAGTGTGTGTGCGTGCATGTGTGTGTGTGTGTGTGTGTGTGTGTGTGTGTGTGTGTGTGTGTGTGTGTGTGTGTGTGTGTATGGGGGGTATGACCTGAGCCACTTCCAGGGACACAAACCAGACCAGTTGAATGTGCAGCTGTGGACAAAAGTTGTGACCTCAATTTGTAGAACGCTGAGTGGGGGTCAGTGGTTCAGGTTGGGGTTCATTCAAAGTAGGGGTAAGAAACTTTCTAGATCTGGTGGGGATCGAGGTTAAAGGTCAGTCTCCAGGAAACAAGTGTAGGTTTATGTTATGACGGTGCCCTCCGAGTCTGTCAACAGGATTGAAGAGAGCCTCGCCGCTCCTGGCATGTACAAACATCTCTGTTATCGACAGATCTCTACAGTGAACTGATCAAACTGAATCACCTCCGTCACTCCCTGATCGAATCAGCAGCTGATAAAGGCGGAGCTCCTCGTTGGTTTGTCACTGTCACCCCCAATTCACTGTAAGTTACGTCCTCATTAAAGGATATTAACGGCTTACAGAACCAGCAACGATCTGATAGGTGTTGAGGAAAACCACAGACACTTAAAGTGACCGAACAAAGTGAATCTGAATCAGCAAGCTGATCTGTGATTTCCATCCGACGCGTGTGGAGCCGTCTGTCGCCTGAACGCCAACGTCAGGTGAACAAATTCTCTGGAGCATCGGTGACCTGATCAACATCAACTGATGTCTTCTTCTGACAGTCTGGTGTACTAGATGTGTGTGTGTGTGTGTGTGTGTGTGTGTGTGTGTGTGTGTGTGTGTGTGTGTGCAGATTCTTGTTCTTGGTTTTGCAGGAATCAAACTGAGCAGCTG
>CAAKHC010013429.1:0-16873 GCA_901007825.1 Macroramphosus scolopax
GGGGGGGGGGGGGGGGGGGGGGGGGGGGGGGGGGGGGGGGGGTACAGGACTCCTTCATGGTGAGGTGACAGTGATGCCAGATTATCATCTCATGGCTAATAAATAATAATAAGAAAAACATGCAATGAAATGTGCTTCCAAACGTCTGCAGCGCCGTTCATCAGGAAACTGAAACACACGCAGTGATTTATGGGTAGAGGTGATTGCATGTTGATATTTTAGAGTCAGTCGATGTTTAAACAAACAAAAGGATTTATCACAAATCATTTACCAGCTGTTCACGGAGGTGCCCACATGTGTTGATCTCAGGTTTGACTCCTCCATCCTGATTCGGAGGTGATGTTCTACTTATTTCATTATCATTGACATTGATTTTGAAACGCCGCTCCATGTTCAGTTCCACTTCCTGCCCTCATGTGTTTCATGCTGCTCTAACGTTCTACCCAGGAGGCCTCACGACACGCAGCGCCACACGGAGGCCACGAAAGGATCCGAATCACAGCGGATGTTGATGTACAGTCAGGACCCTCCTTTATTATTCTGTAGAACAGAAAAGCCAAAGTGTCAGTCCAGTCAAACAGAAATAACTATCCTGGTGTCAGAGGTCGTAAAAATGTTGTATCAGAACAACGGCATCGAAACCAACTAGACTGATCAGAGCCCGGCTGTGCTCCACATCCTCAAACTTCATGTTCGAGATGCTTCTACTCACTGGACGACTAGTAACTGAAGAACACAGCCGAATGCATCACCAACCTCAGGGGACGTTGTTCTGTTAACAACATCGATCGATCAATTTACACTCTCACATCGGACCTGAGTTCTTGTTCAGGAGATGGTTGATGTCTAATTAGTGCGACACCACAAACATCTGACTTTGTTGGTTTTATGTTGTGGTTGTAACTGATGACGTCATCAGCGTAGAGTCGGTTGTTTACAGATCAATCAGGTTTAAAGTCAGCTACATTATCTTGTTTATTTTTATTGACACTTTTGGAGCATTAGTTACATGTAGTATGACGGTTTGGAGGTTCTACACAGGTCATGTTGGAAGGCAAAAAAAACAACTGAATATGGAAACATAAAAGATGGAAAGTCAAAGTGGAGTTTTGGAAGTGAAATATAACAGGAACAGTTGGAATGAAACACTGAACAGCTGCGTCACTCATCTTTTATTTGGGGAACCTGGACAGAAGCAGAGCTCCAGAGATGTGGACGTGTTGTCTCACCTGCAGGTTCTCCTCCACTGACATCACCTGTTCATTCAGCAGAAAGCAGGTCACATTGACATGAATCAATAATCATTAGAATGACAGGTTGTCAGATTCACCCTCGGATTGGAGGGAGAACTACAAGTTCTACCAATACAACCTTCAAAGACATTCAGGCAGCCTGGTTAGATATCTTCTCTGCAGGGAGGACAGGCAGCGAGCTGGACCACGGCAGCATCCACCTTCAGTCCTCGAAGAGCTGCCGCCTGTCTCCTCTGTGTGACAGACATTCCTGGGAGTCGTTCCCAGTAAGACCTTCACTCGTCTCCTCAGACTGTCAGACCAGAACACCGAGTCCTCTAACACAGAGCTCCAGGATATGCAGGATAGTGTCGTCGGGGCCTTTTGCCATACATGAAGCAATGATAACAACTTTAACATTTCTCCAACACAGATCCCGTAAATGACAGCAAAAGTCTCCAGGTGGTGAAAAGCACCTTTTTGTTGCGTCAGCAGGATATTAATGTAAGTCCATGTAAATCCACCAGAACCATTAGTTTCTCTCATGTTGGTCTCTGAACCTCTCGGAGTCTCTCACATCCATTTGGACCCCGACACTGTATAAATACAGCTGAGTTGACGGCGTCTCCTGACTGATGCTGTGACCTTTTAACGACGTACGTCAATGCTCGCGTGCTATAAAATATGAGTATGAGTGAATGTCACACAGCTGCTGTTGACTTTTAGACTTCATGAAGACTTAATCCTGTTCTAAGAATCAACGGAGACTTCGAGCGTCACCGATCGCCGATCACACATATTTCAACATGAAGCGTTGTAGCTCATAAATGACAAACCGTCCCTGCAGCTCGTCCCTCTCTCCTCCTCTCAGACGCTTCTGGTTCCCATCATGTGGACGAGCGACGGCCAGGAGCTCCATCAGTGTGCCGACTCGCTGTGAACAGTCTGGCTCCGACTTTCTGGACATTTAACAGGTGAGATAAGAAGAAAATATTAGTTTATTCATGGAAACTTTATTCAGTTGACAGAGTGAAGCTGATGTTCGTCACAAATCAAGTTTATTATTTTTAGAACTTTCTGAGACGAAAACAAAATATTGTTAATGTACTTTTTTTCATTTAATCCCGAAGAGACGTTGCAGGGACACGATGTGTGTGTGCGTCGTTCATCTTTCTATCTGAGTCGGTTCTTTCTGAGGAGAATTCAGGAGATCTGAGACATGGAAGCAGATCGTTGACTCTCCCCTGAAGCTCCCAGATTGAATAACTGTCTTATGCCAGTAATATATTTTAAGTGTTTTTGTCAGAGAACATGAATCAGTTTTATGATCCAGAACAAACAAACAAACAAGCCGACAGCATGAAGTTAAATTTGACCTTTCAGCTGAAACATTCCAAGTATTGATCGTCTGTCCTCAAGTTTGTTGTTGCATCACGGGACATTGAACACGGAGGTGAGCAGACGATCTGGAATAAATCAGAGTGAATGAACAGTTTGTTTAGTTTGAATGGAGAACAAGGCCAACAGCTAACGGATTCAAACGGCATGTCGAGCTGCTTGACTGGAGATTATTGTTCATCTGAACTTCCAGGAGTTTGTTTCATAACTAAATGTTTTGCGCATAAAATCATAAAGAATTCCAAGAGTTGGTAGAACGGTTTTGAACTTTATCTTTCTAACTTATTAACTGCAAAATGTATGCAGATGACACTGTTGTGTACACACACAGCTGCTAAGCTAACAAGTGTTGGAACGGATCCCACAGTGGCCTGACCAATCATGTCGGAGTCTAAACGTAAACAAGACAAAGGGTATGTTTTCCTGTAAAACCATGATACAACCTCCTAATGCTGATGCTTCAGTTACCAGGGTGGAGATGCTTCAGTTACTATCAGGGTGGAGATGCTTCAGTTACTATCAGGGTGGAGATGCTTCAGTTACTATCAGGGTGGAGATGCTTCAGTTATCAGGGTGGAGATGCTTCAGTTATCAGCGTGAAGATGCTTCAGTTATCAGCGTGAAGATGCTTCAGTTACCAGGGTGGAGATGCTTCAGAGAGGTGTTTCCGTCTCGTTCTAACCACCAGAACAGGCCGATCACGGTACATTACAGGAACCGACATCAGTGCAGGTCATTCTCTCCCGTCCGGTGTTTCTCCGTCGGAGGTCAGGCTCCATTTAACACATTAAATGTGAACAGATTTATAAAAGGTGTGGAAAGAAAAGGAAAGAAGAGTTGAGCAGAGTTTATGTAGCTGTGCTGGAAAATGTTCCTGCCCCTGGGGCGTTAGGAAAACCCCGGTGAACAACCGCTGGCATCGACCTGCAGCTGCTGCATCAGGGAACCTGTTTGTTCTCTCTGCTGCATGTGTGAACACGAGTGTTGATCAGCTGCTGGAGAACACAGAGAACGTCTGACACGTTTCTGACAGCCTGGAACCGAACATTTGTTTAACAGAACTGAGAACCTCAGTTTGATAACCTAATCGTCCCCCGGCTCTCCACCCTCCTCCACCCTCTCCACCCTCTCCCCGTCACGTCCAGCAGGTCTCCAGGATCTATGTCTGGACTGCTGCTGCTTCCAACTTGGATTATGCTAATATATTTGCAATAAATGGATCAAAATATTGTTTAAATGACCACATCCGGATGCTGATTAATACCTTCAGATTCGGGGGTGTAAAGCTTCTAGAAGTCAGCAGCGAGATTAATACACTGCTCAGAGTCTGATGGTCATCTGCTCTCACACATATTAAATTCATATTAGATTCCAGAGCACATCAGTCACATCCGTTTATGAAACGAGTGACCTCACGTCAGCTTGGTTCTCTGCAGTCTGTTGACGTCGCCGTTTGTGATCCGTCATATCGCTTTAACATCTGAAGTAACTTCCATTCGCAGGGACAAGTTCAGATGGCTCCCAACTACATGACCACATTTAATCTCTTCACCAGGCAAATGAGTGAGGTCACCTCTGCCGCTTGGCAGGAAATCAAAGACCTCATGACGGCGTGAAGAACTAATGTTATTGTACTTAAACCTGCAAACTCAGAGTCTGCAGCTGACCAGAGGATTCCATGCTCATGCAACAGTCATGAATACATGAGGAGAAAAATAACAGGAGCGTATTGTCGCATGCACGTTGTATTTTCAACTCGTTTGTCGGCACCAAAGAAGGATCCTACAGTGTGGAGTCTCCTTCTGTAACATCTCTGGAGCTGCAGGAAGACAAACGGTTGTAACTGATGACCTCCGGCCGGGACAGAGTGGAGGACAGGTACCAAGAGTACCAGGTGGGTTTTAATTAGAAGACGAGAAGGACGAAAAGTGAGAAGTCTGGTGACCTCTCGCAGCAACGTTTTGTTCACTCAACCATCCTGATTTCCTCCTTTGCTCCTGTTTTAATCCTTACGGCCACCAGAGGGCATCTGACATAAGCGTAAATATATTTTGGGTGCCTTCAATCTATCTGGTTGTTTTCTTCTATCATTATAAAGCTTCATATTCCACCTTCTACCTCCTACTCTTACTTTGGTCCCGCCCCCTCTGCCTATTAATGACCTTCAAATGACCCACAATGACCAACTTCCCCTCTACGAGGGACTCAAATGTTCAGGTTCCCTCTCAATCGTTTTAAACCCCACTATTGTTTTTAGGTGAGTTCATTCACAGAACTAACTGGTTTAAATTACAGGTTATTAGCAGTAAAGGTCTGCTGATGACAGGGGAGATGGTTGACCTGCGAGAGGTTACACAAACACTGGTAAGAACTCTTCTGATGCTGGTTTATAGTTTGTGTGTGTTTTTTCCTGTCTTGAAAACAGGTCAAATATGGGTCACAGGAAAGGTTAAAACCATCAGGAGGACAGTTATCTGTTATAGTAACTGATGCAACACAGCAATGTAGAGCTAATGTAGAGCTAAAGTACAGTTAATGTAGAGCTAAAGTAGAGCTAAAGTACAGTTAATGTAGAGCTAATGTAGAGCTAAAGTACAGCTAATGTACAGTTAATGTAGAGACAATGTAGAGCTAATGTAGAGCTAATGTAGAGCTAATGTAGCGCACCCTCACTTTAGTGAGCTTTCTCTAGTTGATTCAATGTTTTCCTCATATAATCAGAGTATTAAACTGTAGCAAGAAGAACTGACTGAGCTCTGGAGGATTGGCTGGTTTCATAAATCAAGTCCTCAGACCGGAATGACCACATGAAACATTTGTTCTGACCTTCAGCTTCCACCCATGAAGATGTTTTATCTTCCTGTTTCCCTCCTCCAGTGGTCCCAACACTGTGTAGCCTCAAAGGATTTCAGGATCAGTGTTCTTGTTTACCTCTGCAGCAGCTCACATGTGGAGCTCAGCTGTTTGAAGTTATAAATTAGTCAGAGAACATAATCATGCCAGTATGGGCTCATCGACTGTGCACCATCTTTTGTATGGATGCAAAGCTCCTAGGAGAATAAGTGGCTCCAGTTTTCTGTCGTCATGGATCTCTGACAGACACTGTTGTCAAGATTACAGTCAAAGTGGGCTGCTGACCGATGTTTGAGAGGTCCTTCAGAACGTCACATATCATCCTACAGATGCTCCTCTGATTCACACAGGTTGTGATGTGACCTCAGGACAGGTGAATTACTGTTCATTTACAGGACGAGGGTGGAAACGTCTGCAGAACCGAGAGGAGAACATCGAACACCGAACCTGCTAACATGAACTTCCATTCATCCACTGCAGGTCCTTCTTCCACATTCCCTCTTCCTTCTTCACCTAAAACAAACTGTTCTCTTCCACATGAGCACTTCATTTAACTCAGTTAACTAAAGAACACCTCAGGCTTCATGGTTTCAATCTAACAGTGTCGACACTAAAGTCATGTGACTCCGATGAAGAAACACAACATGTGTCAGCTTATTAGCTCCATTTGCAGGAGGTGCTGTTTCAATTAGACATTTTAAAAGGTCACATGTATCCAATGAAAGGTAATTGGTGTTGCAGCTTGTTTGTCTAAGACTCATTTCCACAATCGGGTTTGTTTACTTTTGAACACAGTCGTCGCCTGAGGTTCATCGTTCACATTCAGCCAGAGAGTTTTACAATCTGCACGATATTATGTGTCAATGACCGATGGTGCCGAGGTCATGAATGTTCCACGAGGGAATAGAACAGCTTTATACACCATCGTATGACGGGACTTGTGGCTGAAGAGACCTGACGTAGTGGGTGAGTAACAGCACAGACATGTGTGAATACGATGGTTCTGTCGTTGTCTTCACAGTGGAACTCCAGTCTCCAACAGTCCAATGACCTGCTGCTCTGTGTTTGTATTTCACCGCCTGGAGGAACAAACAAGGCTTTCAGATGATTTTTAAATTCACTGGGCGAACACGTTCACGAGGCACTCAGAGTTAATGGTGCAGTTATTGTTGAACACAGACTCTGGGGAAGCGGTAGCTACAGTTGAGTCACCCTGGCAACGCGTCTAATTCTTCTGATTGCAGAACTTCCACTGAAGCTCCAGTCAGCAGTTTACAGTCCACATATTTCCTCTCCTCCTTTCTCGTGACGCCGAGTTAAACAAGACGAGCTGAAACTTGTTCGATTCACTTTTTCCACATTTGTTTTCCCGCTCACATGAACGTGGGGACACGTGAGTGTAAAACATGCTTCTCATTACTGTGACGGGTGATTGAGGACGTCAGGATATGAACCCACGCCGGGCTCAGACTGACCGATGTCGACCTCTGATTATCTATTGAAGAACTTCTCCCGTGTTTCCTGAGCAGTGACTTTGCAGATGGAGAGGAAGCGATGATGCTACAGTTTGACTCCAGAAACTGCAAGAATCTGCCAAATGTGTGGTTTCCTCAACCTGCTGACTTCTCTCGGGGCTAGTTGGTGGACTTCTGCAGCGTTCTGCTACCTGCTAACATGCTAACCAGAGAGACTATTGTTAACATTTCTTTTCTCAAACCATAAAAAAAACGACCTCACGTTGTGTCAAACATGTTTGCACTTCATCTGGGAACCTTTCGGAGGTTTGATCTTCGATGTTTCCATCCTTCCCTGTGAGTGTTGTCACGACTCTCTTTCCCAGCAGCTACAACAGATCTGGACGTCAGCAGTCCGTCGTCCCCTGTTGGACGACTTCCTGCAGAGATGTTCTGCAACATCTGCACATTTCAAAATGCTCCCTGAAGTCAGACTGTTGGAGTTCTGCCTGCAGATTGGAGATCAACTTCACGTATTCACAGCAGTTTCCATTAAGAGGTTTTTCTTTCCCTCTCTGGCACTGGACTGTTAGATTGTAAATGTGCAAACTGCCAACATGTGTTGATCATTAATTCTCTGAATTCCTTCCAGCCGAAAGTCTGTTTGATAAGAAATATAATTCACTACAATCATCTTGTATCTAAATCATCTTCTTACTATGATGACAGTTAACGTCCAGAGATTATTTCTGTGCTCCTACAGACACACACACTTCGTCCTCTTTCTCTCCTTTTATTACAAGAAACACAATGAACACGGTCAACGTCTCCTCACCGCTTCCTCCAGCGTTTGTTGATGTGCAGAGAAGTTTCATTTCATCTGTCGACCATCAGACTGAACAGAACAAATCCTGTTCATCGAACGTTCAACACGCAGAGGTTGCAAGTACAACTACCTCGATACTGTACTTTGATATTCAAGTATATGTACTTTACTTTGAGTATTTATCCTCCTGCTACGCACTTGTTTAATGTGTTTGAGCAGATTTTACATCATTGCACAACTTCCCGACATCGAAAACAAACAAAGATGATTCTTTGTGGATTTATTGTTGCATTTGAAGTAGGACGGAGGAACTTTACTAACTTCTACCTGAGTAAAGAACGTGTCCACATCTGGTACCATGTGTCCCATTGAATGAATTGACTTAAACAAATTAAGAAATTGTTTGCAGGCACGAGAGATTTTATTCACCGACTGTTTTAACACCTGTTGATGCACAAACACACACGAGGCTTTTTAATTATCTTCATGCTCAAACACTTGAACTTGCACAGGTTTGTTCCCTCCAGGATCAAACACAGACGGGGAATCAGCTCCTCAGAAATCCTCTACACAAACACCATAAACTGATCTTGTGTTAACACGGAGGAGGACGATGACTTCCAGCAGGCGGCCTGATCTTCCTGACAATCATCATTTCAGCCGACCACAACAGCAAACAAACAGCATTTAGCACAATTATATTACTCAGCATCTAGCGTGACGAAGCATCATATCCCTTTAGTTGTGACACAGGCACCGACACAGGGAGCAACGATTAGTTGTGTTTAAAGTAAGGTAGAAAGATGGAGCAGGGGAGCTCCAAGTGACCACGAGTCTACGAGGTCATCAGGACTCGTGCACGGTAGAAACCAACGGGACTGAGTGTGAATGCGTCCTAAGAGTCTGTCAAACAGACACAAGTCTGTTTAAGTCTTATTCCTTCCAAACCTCAATAAACATCCCACAGAAAACCTTTAGTTTGGCCGGGGACTCGTTTGATGTCACAAGCAAAAACAAGCCAACGTGACTGGAAACTGTCTCGCTGTGACTCAACAGGAAGTGCTCGCCACACTGTGAAAGTCTGCTGGGTCGTCATCGCAGCCTCTCTGCTTTCAAACCGGCCTGCACACGATACAACCGACTGCACCTCTACATGTGTCTGTAACAAAAAGCAGCTTGTTTCCAGATTATTATGGACCACATGAAGGCTACTTGTCTATTCCTGCAGAGGTTTCCAGGCAAGAAGAGCACTTTAATATTTAATATGAATGCTCTGCAACAACAACCTGACCAGCCCTCCGTCTGTCTGCAGCAACAGAACAGAATCTACAATCATCATCATCATCCAGCGTGCCTGCTTGTGTGAAAGCTCCTCTGATTCCATGTTTCCCTCATTAGTGTGGAGCGAGCAGCCAGGTCCATCTGCCTCCCATTAACAGTGGCAGCCAGAGAGACTCGACTGTACGCAGCCTCAACGTGCCCATGTGAAAGCCTCTATAAAAAGTTTCCCCTTGTTACCTGTTTGTCATGGAAATGTCGGTTTTGGGGAAGTTGAAACCAGGAATTTTGTTTTTCCTTGCACAACGCTGACACCTGCTGGTGGAGCTGAGACGTACATCTGTCTGATCTAATTTAAAAAAATAATTGTAAATTAAAACGTAATTATATATTAGTCAATTAACTTTTGCATCGCTTCTTCCAAAAGGCAAAACATCTTATTTTAGATATAATTTCAATTAAAAAAAATGGAGCACAAATTTAAGATCCTCTGACAGAAGTCAGAAGTCTCGTTCCATCTGCACAGACTTTAATCAAAGGAGGCTGAGTCATCTCAAATATCCACATGAATGAAATTATAGGAAGGAACGCTGCAGCCCGACAGTCTTACAAATACTTTCCAAGATGTCTCTAGTTCAGGACCACACACACACACACACACACACACACACACGACTTCTTAATGTGCTCCCTGTTCAAAATAAAACACGTTTATTTCTAATATACATTTCACAGACAAGGAACTAGAAACACACTGACAGTTCAGACCTCCACCAGCAGTCCTCCACTCTTCTATCATCTGCAACAACTGACCCCATCACATATATCTGGATTGTAAAAGTGTTAGAAACATGCCTCCAAGTTCTCATGAAGGTCCATGTGGTATTTGATAAGATGCAAATAGATTAATGATGTCACTCAGGAGGGCGGAGCTACAAAGGTAAACGGCAAAGACATAAAACATGATAAAAGGTGTACGTTGTGGCACCCCAACAGACCCAACAAACCTAAAGTGAGAAGCCTCAATCAACAGTGCTGAGAAGGTAAAACAAGGTCCTGCAGGTCAGGTTTCCATCAAAGTTTCAGCCAAACGTCCAGATAAACAACAAAAACATAAACAACTAACTTCCTCCAAGTCGGCCAAACATCAAAACTTTGACTCTTGAGATTGCTTGTCAAATGTTCCTCCAACAAATATGATTAAACAGGTGGATGAAAGGAGAAGGAGATTTACTGGAAACTCATTCCGTGTTATATGCACTTATTTAAAAGGGTCAATAGTTCATTTACATATCACCCTTCTACCTTAATGGTTGGGGATCGATCTGGTGACTTTGTGACAGTACAGCCACTCTACCACTGAGGCAGACCAGGAATAATATCAAACTACTATATTTCCTCCAGTATTATAACTCCATGAAGGAAAAGAAAGTAAACATGAGATAATCATTTGTATCCTCAGTTAAAAATAAAAATCTTT
The DNA here is from genome assembly GCA_901007825.1 of Macroramphosus scolopax. Lineage (NCBI taxonomy): Eukaryota > Metazoa > Chordata > Actinopteri > Syngnathiformes > Centriscidae > Macroramphosus > Macroramphosus scolopax. The sequence continues at coordinate 10,522 of CAAKHC010013429.1, forward strand.
TGTTTCTTCTCGTCTGATTGGTGACTGAAAGTCATCAGAAGGAGGATGTGAATTTATTTTCCTGCTTTTTAAAGAGATGTCAGATTCTCTGCCAACAGAAACAGCTTGTCTGGTCCAGTTTCAGGTCTGATTGGAGCCAGATGGAAGCGCTGCTCCTTCTAATGACTCATCTCCTGCGTCTTCTGCGCTCTCTGGACACGTGGACGCGCCGCCTCTGAATACTTGAGACATGTCGTCACGTGTGTGTGTGTGTGTGTGTGTGTGTGTGGGGGGGGGGGGGCTGCATGTGGTGTGGCATAACTCGCTTACAGATAATGTAGTGTTCGAGTTCCACGTATATTTATTTTGTATTTCTCTATATTCCGAAAGAAAGAGCACAACATCCTTGAGGCATTCCTCTTGGTTTTCATACTTGTCCCGAAGTCAGTAAACTCGGATGTGACGTCATTCCCGGAAGAGATATGTAACACGTCATTAGTGTACAGCGCAATTACAGGCTAATGTTAGCATGCTAACATATCGTGAGCATCATCACGCCAAACATTAGCGTGTCAGCATCGTCTTTTGGGTTCATACAAAACCGAACGCTTGAGAGAATATATATAATCGCTAGATATTTTATATCATAAAGTTAACTAACTAGAATTATGAGATGTCTTACCTCAAATCTGTTGAACACACCTACATTTCTTTCCAGACAGAGGAAGAAATATCTCGGCCAAAACAAGTTCATTCAAAAGTTCTTCGTGGTGTTAAAACATTTAGGAAACAAACATGAACAGGAGGGAAGACGATCATCCATCACCGGTCACTTCATCAACACACGTCACTGAATCCTCATCCAGCAGCAGGTGAAAGGAAGGAGGGCGTGGCAGGCAATCGAAAACAGCGGGAAAATCAAGCAAAGACCGGAAGTGAGAATCACAAGACGGACGGCAAAGTTTCAAAAATAAAACAAGAAATTAAAGCAATAACAAAGCGAGTCAAGGATGAAGAGAATAAAATATTCAGACCTGAATCTCATAACTACAAGAAATATAAATGAAATGAAAATAATTTCAACCGTTTTTGTCGTAACATTTTTTAATACAAAACACCAGACTAAGCGAGAGTATTGCAAGGGCCAAGGGAGTCCTGGGTCTTCACAGTGGAGTCAAGAGATCATTATATTATTCAAATTTTACTTCCCATGTCCTTACTTGGTTTGTTTTGTGGTGGAGCATTAAAACGTTCTTTTTGCTGAATGGGGAATTTTGCATTGTTGATATTTTTGGCATATTTGACCTCGTCTCTCCCAGTAAGAAACTACCAACAGCAGCGAGCAGCAGTCTGAGGTGGACGCCGGGTAGAGGTGTGACCTTTGATCTGCTGTATGAACAGTGGAGGCAGCAGCAGAAGCGAGTGCAGCAACAGATTATTGTACATATTGTTATGTCTCTGAACCCCAGTGATCAAAGTGACTTCCTGTGGCTTTAAAAGCGACTGGAGGCAAAGATTGGTAAATTAACTGGAATTAATATGAGATGATACTGTCTGTCATTCCTTTCCGTGTGTCGTGTCAACTGTTGCACCTTCAAAGGCATAAACCATTTTCATGGCGAAGACCTGTGCTGACTCGCAGCCTGAGAGGAGGTGACCTGCAGGTCGAGCTGCTGCGATGCCGACACTTCTGAGGCCATAAAAAGATAACTGCCATCACCATGTGCATGAAATATTCTCCGCCCAGCTCGCTGCTTCTGTCACAGGAGCCGGTTCATTGGAGAGTTCAAGCTTTCCATCACCCAAAGGATCTTTTGAAGAAAAGAGAGCGTCGTTAATGTTTATGCGTCCATCCTGTTGTTGATTTACTGTCATCAGGAGACATACCTGCTTCAGGATGCAGATTTATGTGAGGCCTTCATGTGCCGCCTGCACGCCTGCTTGTGAAGAGTGAAGTGTTTATACTGATTGTTCATTCGATAAGAGCAGGGCGAGATGTGTCACAGAGGATCTCCACCTGGACTTTCAGCTTCTGGGTTAATTTGGGGAATTCAGGAGGAAGTTACATGAAACATGTGAAAATAAAGATTTTTCACATTTTTTCCTCTTAAACCGATTTCAAGACAGCAGAAATAAAGTCAGTAGAAATGACCTGTTCACGGCTCTCGGCGTCGGATGTTGGCGTACAACTTTCCTGTTTGTGCGAGCTGTCCATTCACTCCATTGTAAATCCCTTCACGGCAATCTGAGACGCTCAGAGCTCTGGACGCCGTGTGAGTGGCGCATGAGCGACCTTAAACAATGTGTCATAGAACTCATCCCAGCGGAGGAAACAGGAAGAAACCAAAACAAAAGATTTCACAGGAACATTTAATGTTTGTCACCGACTGTCCCATCAAATTCTAAACCTCTGAGGCACAAACTACGTCGTTTCAATCATTGTAAGATGGCCGACAGAATTAATGGGAGAAGCAGTTTCCCATGATGCATTGAAAGAAAGCCTTGAAATCAATAACAGAGAAATACGAAGCTAAACCTGACGTAGTGAATGATTCAACAACACGGGAGACAAAAACTATCGACTTCAACAACGTCCATCATTTAGTTCTCGTACACGGTGAACAAACTCGGCTCGACTGTCCCTCCTTCTCACGCCAAGTCTGTTTTTTTTATCATCAATTGACGAACATTTGAAAGAAAGGTCGTTCATTCATCAGCGCTGCTCGGGAAACAGCGCCATGCATTGCACCGATGTCACAAATACAAGAATACAAACTTGGCGTGTGAAGGATGTCAACAAAACACCATTAAAAGTAGGAATGAATGTGGATGCCATATAAACACACATGCACATCTAAAGCTGGGAGGAGCTTCGTTGGACCTTGTTTACAGGACGATGAAGATGAGGAGAAGAGGAGGCAGTAAACTGGTCAGCAGGAGGTGGCGTCTGCTGCGTGACGTGGCGTTCGTCTCATATTGGTCCTCACCTTTGCACTGACTGCAGTCATCACCACAGAAGGAGCATGCGGACATGTCTCTCCTCCACTGGGACTGATACGTCCTTGCCGTCCGTCTCCCTGGAAGAAGGTCAACATGTTCAACATTAACCAACGTTCCCTTTAAAAAGGCACTTAGCTCATCACATGATCATCATCAGGTTTCTCTCTCACGTGGTTCGTAGTAGTCATAGATGACAACAGTTGCTTCCTGGACTTTGGCGACCTTATACTCCAAGACCAGCGGGACCAGCAGACACATCTCGTCAGGGGTCACCTGGACACGCGTTTACATTTTAGTCTTTTACAATGGAGGCAGAAACAACATTCACACGCAGTGACATGTGGAACGTACAGAGTCCAGGTACAGGATGACCTTCCCCGGCTGCGTCTCCACTTGCTTTACGACCCCGTCAGTCTGGACGCCGTCTGGCGACAGGCTGAAGCCGCTGAGCAGACCCACCTCCATGATGGCCATGCCGGTGGCGGACAGACCCAGACCCTCTGACAGGCTTCACACAGAGAGGCCACAATGAACATGAACAGATCTCAGAGGTCAGGTTTGTTGATTTGTTTCTGTTCATCTGTTATTATGATGAATTTAAACATTACAAATGCAGTTAACTGACTGCTTGTTTCGTGTCAGTGTTTTAATCTCCATCATTAACAAACTGTCGTCACGTCACCTGCTGCAGATGTACAGATGTGCTGAGTTCATTTCTTTGTCAAACAGCTCGATGTCCAGATGAAACGCCTCGTGCTCGCCGGCGTCTCGTCTCCTCCTCGTCAGCTCGTCACTCCTGACGTTGTAAAACACGTTCAGCTGTGGAAAACAGGAGCTCGTTGTCACTTAGATTCTACCTGTTGTCCTCACTCGACCCCCCACATCGTGGCTGTGGGTCCGACCAGCAGGAGGCGCTGTTGTCTACGATGTTACAGTAGTTCTGTATTATTGTATCATCCTGGTACCTGAAACAGAGCGAGTCCATGACCTTCTGCAGTCACTTGGAGGTTCAGTTCATCTTCTGGCTCAATCTGAAACAGTAAAAGATACCTTCAGATTCACGGCCAATCAATCAGGGATGTTATAATGCTAATTGAACTTTAAGGATCTGAGTGTTCCTTCCACTAGTCTTTGATGCTGCTGGACAATAAATACGTCCGACCAGGCTCATCCCCGGATCATCTCGTCTCTCATGTTCCTGATGGATATGATGTCATTGTACCTCCAGGCTCTGGTGGAGCAGGTAGTTGTCCTGGTGGATGTTGAAGGAGGCCAGGTTGCTGGAGGTGTCGCTGTCCACCCTGATGGTGAGGTCATGGTCGGATGACCCGTGCTGGGCTGCAAACGTGGACAAGGCCTGCAGAGCCACGACTGTGTCCTGAGAGAGGAAACAAGAGTCGGTCTGCATGTCCGTGTGTGTGATTCCACGTCACACATCAACATTCTGTCTCAGCTGCTCGCTGCTGACGTTAATAGATGTGTATGTTCGTGGGACAAAGCCTGAAGAAAACAATCAGAGTGAAAAGTGTCCCTGCTGAATGTTTATGGTGTTTAGATGGTTGCATCTGTTTGTGAGGCTGCGTGTGCGTGTGCATGTGTTGCTACAAACATTCATGCATGAACATGATAACAATCTGCTCATTACTTGTGCGTGGCTGAGGGGAGGTTGATCTTTTGTCTGTAACGTCCCACCTGAGTGCTTCCAAATCCTCCGTTGGGGTTACGCTGCCGGCTGAGCCACTTCATGAGCTGGACGCCCTCCACCAGCTGGCCCAGCGTGTGCTGGCACAGCAGCACATAGGACGCCATCTCGATGTCTGCTGAGCGAGGCTGCCAGGACGCTGCGAGGCCGCCACCCGGCGACGACCACGTCGGGACACCGTCTGGAGAGTCAGAGAGGAGACGAGCACCATTACTCATGTTGCTCATTGGTGATTTAAGAAAACAAACAAAGAAGGAGCAGAACTTAAGACACAAAGACAAAAAGACTTTCGGAAAGAACTTCAATCAGTGTATTTTAAAGTAGATTCAGACAGAAATAAAGTTTCATATCCAGCTTTCCACACAGAGTCGTTATTGTACCTGTCATCTCAGCTCGTCCAATCAGCTCGCTGAGTGCCGTCTGGGCGCTGGCGCTGGCGTCCAGAGCCATCGCGTAGGCGACCAGACTGAGGCTGTAGTTACTGGAGACAGACAGAGCCAGGCGAGTCTCCAGGAACATCAGGGCTGCAGACACCTGACTCTCATACTGAGCCTGACAGACAGAGGACAGGGCAGTTTCAGACAGACCAGCTCGATGGCATTGACGAGATCAGATCTGTTGTTTCTCACCCTGATGTCGTTGTCTTCCAGTAAAGCGATGAGGACGTAAGCCGTGAGGGAGACGGGGCCGTCCAGGCCTCCCTGAAGCTCGGTGTGGATGACCCGACCGGGCTCATCAAACCTCCCGTCAGCCACCTGCTGGGCTCCCAACCAGGCCGCCACGTTGTGCAGCACGTGGGCGTCGATGCTGATGAAAGGCCGCGCCTGCAGGAAACACCTCAGGACAAAGGCGGAGAGCCTGCAGAGACACGGAGACGCACTCAGGGATATTTACTGATGTGACAGGATCGTTTGGTTTAACTTGAAAACCCCAGAAAGCATCAGCACAAGCATGTTAGAGCCAAAGAGACACAAAGGCCAGATTGAGGATCAGTGGAGGAAACATACCAGGTGCTTCCAGACACGTCCCGGTCCCCGAACGCACTGAATGAGCCGTCTGCTCTCTGGTAGGACAGCTGACGCTCGTAGCCTGGTGAGGAGATCAGACAGCAAACATTAGACAGGAGAAAGATATTTGTAGAAACATCATTAACATGGACGAGATAGTCAAAACTAAATTAGATAAACATCACCAAACAAGTAAATAGAATGTCCTGAAATCAAATGTCTTAATCCAATGGACCCAAAAACTGTTGCAAAATACAAGAAAGCGTGCTACCTCTCATCATGTAGTCTGTAGCCACGTCCGTGACGCCCTGGTCAGCCTGTCCGGTGGCGCTCAGGTACTGAAGGACGAAGATGTTTGGTGCAAAGTTAATCATGTTCTGTTCCCCACAACCGTAAGGTATCTTGATGAGAGAGTCCAGGCCGCTGATGGACGGGCCAAGGATGTCCCCTTCATCGTCATGGAAACCAGACAAATGAAGACAGGATGAGTAACGCTGGGGAGATGTTTACAATCAAGAGGATCCCACTGCAGGACCTCAGACCTGAACATGCATGAACTTATTGGAAGAGGACGGTCACCGGGGTGACCTGGAAGAGGACGGTCACCATGGTGACCTGGAAGAGGACGGTCACCAGGGTGACCTGGAAGAGGACGGTCACCATG
>CAAKHC010013430.1:0-13028 GCA_901007825.1 Macroramphosus scolopax
ACAAGGCACAGAGACAGCAGAAAGGCCCTCAAAACCAGCCAAAGTCCAGGAGGCAGCGGGAAATTGAAAGGTTGGTGAAAGAAAGAAGACAATTGAGAAAACTGTGGAGAAAGGCTACAGAGATGGAAAGAGAGGGAATTGAAGTTCTGCAGGTTGAACTGAAACAGCAGCTAACAAAGTTGCGAAGAGCAGAACACCTCAGACGACAACGCAAGAAGAAAGAACGCACGAGAATCCACTTCTTCAGCAACCCCTACAGTTTTGTCAAGGGCCTCTTTCAACAAGAGAAGTGCGGGAGCCTCAAGGTGCCCATAAAAGATCTGGAAGAGCACCTGAGTAAGACGTACTCTGATGATCGGAAGCACGAGCCAGTCACCATCCCGATCGACATGCCACCAATTCATGCACCTGAACACCAGATGGACACAAGACCCCCCACATGGAGTGAGGTGGAGAAGACTGTGAAGAAGGCACGATCAACGTCGGCACCCGGGCCCAATGGCATCCCTTATATGCTGTACAAAAATGCCCCTGGAGCACTCAGATACCTGTGGAAGCTGATGAAGGTAGCATGGAAGAAAGGTGTGATTCCGAGAGCATGGCGAAGAGCAGGAGGCATCCTGATCCCCAAAGAGAAGGATTCGTCATCCATAGGCCAATTTCGCCAAATCAGCCTGCTGAATGTGGAGGGGAAGATTTTCTTTAGTGTTGTTGCCCAAAGGCTTTCTACATTCCTCCAAAGAAACAACTTTGTGGATACATCGGTGCAGAAAGCCGGAATTCAGGGGTTCTCAGGATGTCTCGAGCACGCCAATATGATCTGGCACCAGATACAAGCTGCAAAGAAGGAAAAGAGAGACCTACATGTGGTCTTCCTAGACCTCGCCAACGCCTTTGGGTCAGTCCCTCATAAGATCTTGTGGACGGCCTTCAATTACTTTGGCGTACCAAACCACATCACGGAATTGGTCAAGAGCTACTTCCATGACCTCCAGTTTTGTGTAACAGCTGAGGGCAACACCACCGCCTGGCAGCATCTGGAAATTGGAATCATGGCGGGCTGCACAATTTCCCCCCTGGCATTCGTTATGGCAATGGAGCTGGTCATACGGGGATCACGCTGGGTAGTGGGAGGCGAGAGGACCAAGAGTGGCCTACGTCTTCCGCCTATCAGAGCCTATATGGACGACATGACCGTCATAACAACAACAAAACCATGCACAAGACGGTTGCTGCAGAAGCTCCAGGAAAACATTCAGTGGGCGCGAATGGACTTCAAACCAAGCAAGTCACGCAGCATTTCCATCGTTAAAGGCCAACTGACAGGCGAGCGGTTCCACATCAGCGGTGAACCAATCCCAACACTCCTAGAGAAGCCCATCAAGAGCCTTGGACGATGGTATAATGCAGACCTCAGAGACACCCAGCAAATTGAACAACTGCGGCAGGACACAGCCAACGGCCTTAGGCAGATTAACAACACTGCACTACCAGGGAAACTGAAACTCTGGTGCTTCCAGTTTGGGTTGCTACCCAGACTCCAGTGGCCGTTGACTATGTATGAGGTCTCCATATGCCATGCCAATCGCTTGGAAAGGCTGGTGAACTCCCATGTGAGGAAGTGGCTCGGACTCCCAAGGTGCTTCAGCAGTGTTGGACTCTACAGCGACGGAGCCTTGTCACTGCCAATCTCTAGCGTGGTTGAGGAGTTCAAGTGTGCCAAGGTGAGGCTGGAGATGTCCCTCACTGATTCCCGGGACCCTGTAGTGAGAGGTGCCCCTCCCACCTTGGCAACAGGGAGGAAGTGGAACCCAGCCACAGCTGTCCTACAGGCCAAATCTGCCCTCCTCCACCGTGATGTAGTGGGCCATGTCCAGCAAGGCAGAGCAGGTTTCGGCCTTGGAACGATAACTCCTCTCTGGCGAAAGGCATCTACAACTGAGCGACGAACCATGGTTGCAGAGGAGGTGCGCCGACAGGAGGAAGCAACTAGGAGATCCAAAGCCGTAGCACAAGCCAAACAGGGCCGCTGGATGAAGTGGGAGGGAGTCGAGAAAAAGAAGCTCACATGGAGCGAACTCTGGGGCATGGAATCCAACAGACTGAGTTTCATCGTTCGAGCAACGTATGATGTGCTGCCATCTCCCATAAACCTGCAACTATGGTTTGGAAATGACCCAGCGTGCCCCCTGTGTACGACCCCAGCAACACTCAAGCACATCATGGTGGGCTGTAAAACCAGCCTCACTCAAGGCAGATATACATGGAGACACAACCAGGTCCTCAGATGTCTAGCCGATAAACTTGAGAACAAGAGAGTTTCCATCAACGCCCTACCCACCAACAACCAGGATAGGCGCCAACACCCACCATTGTTTGTTCGGGAGGGGGAAAAGCAGAGGGCAAGGACTTCACACCCTGACCTTGGCCCACTGAATGCAGCCAGGGACTGGCAGATGCAAGTCGACTTGGATCGGAGGCTCGTTTTCCCACCGGAGATCGCAATGACCACCCTACGTCCAGACCTCGTCCTATGGTCCAATACCTGCAAACTCGTTTACATCATTGAGCTGACAGTTCCTTGGGAGGATGCCGTCGAAGAAGCCTACGAACGCAAAAAACTACGGTACTCCAACCTAGCGGCTGAGGCAGAGGACAGGGGCTGGAAGGCGAGGGTGCGTCCGGTGGAGGTGGGATGTAGGGGATTTGTGGCCAGCTCGACAGCGAAGCTCCTTAGGGAGGTTGGAATTAAGGGACAGGCCCACAGACAGACCATCAAAGAGTTGGCCAACACTGCCGAGAGAACAAGCCATTGGCTGTGGCTGAAGAGGAGCGACACCATCTGGGCTGCTAAGGCAAGCGCTTAGCCCTGGGACACACACCCAGGTCTGATCAACCTGTGGTGGGCCTGCCTCAGCTGAGGGCGTATTGTGTTAAGTGGCCGAAACGCCCCATGATCTGAGGAAACAACTGATGATGTGTCCCAGTGGCTAAGCAAAGCCGTAAAGCAGCAGCTCCTATTACACCTAGGTATGCGGTCAGGCGCAAGCCTGGCTCAGGGAGGAGGACGCCTCTGCCATGCATAGTCCCGGGGACTGTACCATCTAGTCCTTTCATCTACTTAACCCTTTTTGGGGACATAAAAAGGGTTAAGCATACAAGTATGAGTTATAAACAAACAGACAGAGAAGACCCTACGAAATAGAAGAGGAACAAACATGGTCATGGTCAAACTCTACACAACTTTCCAGACTATCTTGAATCACTTTTCCTTATTTTACTTTTTCATACAAATTATTGCAGTATATTTTGCAAGTATGAAGCGAATGATCAATAGGATGTGTCAACTGTCCACCGAGTCCTCTGGGATCTTCATATTCTCCTCTTACTCTAAGCCCTGTTCATTAGTTTAAAAGCTGATTACCTTTTAATGGTCTCTCTCAAGTACTTGGCAGCTATTTTGCGGTTTGCCCGGCCCTCTTCGATTTTCCTCTGAAATACAGTCGCCTCTTTCTTCAGCATAGCTGCCTGTTTACTATCAGAACATCACATAAACACAAACACTTAAACAGACAACATATCTTACTTTAAATAGATATTCTTGATTATATAAATGATTTAACTATTTTAGAAAGATATTTTTTACACAAATAATATTCTTGTACAATGTACATTTAAGTACATTTACAGTAAATGGAAAAAGATGGTTCCCACTCTCTATGATGCTGCATCTTCAGCTGCAGGTTCTGGCTGGCTTTCCTCTCCTGCTGCAGCCTTGTCGCTGCTTTCTGGGCCTTCAGGACCTGGAAGACCCGCTCCTCCTCTTGCACCTCCTGCCGGAGTGAGGAGAACCTGCCAAGCTCCACCTCTACGTCATTCAGCTCCAGTCTGAGAAGAAAGACAGATTGAGTAAGATGGACCAGAACAGAACAAGACTGATGGTGTGTAAGGGGCAGCCCCCTAATGTTTCCCCACAGATGGTACAAACCCTCAAGCAACAGCAACAGGTCCGTTTTTAATACACCAAATGATTGCTTAATAACACCCTCACCAGATCATCCACACAATACCCTGAGAGCACCAAGCATCAAGAGAAGTACCTGCTCATGAAAATGATGGACTCTGTTCAGGATCATATCTAAGGACATTTAGAACTGTTAGTATCTGTGTTTACATATTACAATATGTCGCTTTAAGTTACCCTTTTTATTCCCTTCTCCTTAAGTGAGCCAATACCACAATCTCATCCTCTTTGTTATCGCTAGCATCATGTTTGAAATTATTCTGTTTGCTTTAGTTTGTATCTGCCTAGAAATTGCTGAGGCTATCACCCAAAATGAAAACTTATTGGATTGTTATCAGAATAACAATCTCCATTTAAAGCTAACAGTCTTCAGGTTGGCAAATCAGATCCTTAGGCAAAAAAACAGATGCTGTTGCTGCGTTGGTGTGGGCGTTTCATTTGAAGTCTCATTCAGAGGAGGAAATACAATGAAAGAAATTTTGGGGATAAATGCATAAGTTTGAAGACACTGCAGAGTTATCATGGTGGCAAACAACTGCAAGAATGTGCAGTTAAATGAATCTGATTGATCTGTCTGATTGGAATCTGCAGTGTGTGGCAGGAGTATGTCACATTGTATTGTGGCAAAGCTGAGCCAGGTTCCCCGATTGTTTTGGAGCCATCTGGGGTTACACTCACGCACTGTGTCAAAGCAGAGGTTCTATTGAAATAATTGATGGGGCTGCACTGTTACTCCTAGTCAGAACACCTCTTTCCCCCGAGACTCACTCCTGTTGTCTCAGCTTAGCGTTGATACGAGATTCCATCTCTTCTTCCCGCAGCAACTGCAGACACAGACTCTTGTGCTGAGCTCGCAAACGAAACACTGCCACACTACAGAATAAAACAAACAGAGGGGTTGGACACAGTAACATCTAGATGTTTACGGAAACAGATAATTAAAACAGTCACTGTTCATCATCAACTGACCTGTTCTCTGCTGCTTTCTGTCGCTCTATTTCTTCCTCCAAGTTATCCCTCTGCCCCAGCAAACGTTCAATGTTCTGACGTAAGAGTTTAAGCTCTTCTCTGGAAAATAACAAACATGACAAGTGCAAGCGTCAACACGGAGATACATATCCGAAATCCAAGTCAAACATAAGGACATTTATTTAGTTAGAGTGCAATGTGTTCAGAACATCAGTCTAATGGTTTTCCATGTGGCCGTGGCAACAAATGGAAGGTAATTATGCCTAATAAAGGCTGAGAATAGACACACATAAACTCCTCACCAGCTTTGAATTGTCCAATGTTCTTTTGGCTGTTTAATGGTGTGCAACACAACAATCTGTGACTGTCATGAAGAGAAAATTACTGGACATTGCATGTGATTTAAAGCCGCAGATTGTTTAAAAGCCAGGTGTGCTTGGTTTTCATTTGACTCCTGTTTGATCAGAGCACAGTACAGCGCCACACTGACCTTTGATGTTTTCTGCTATAAGGAAAATGACAGACATTTTCGCTGGGGACTGCACCACAGGTCATCAGGTGCTTAATGGCTTGCATTGCAGACAAAAAATGGAAGAAAAAAGGAGAGAGCGAACGATCTGGGAAATGTTCTTTCTTCAGCTGAAATGGTTTCCTGCAAATTGCTAAATCAATTGGTACAGAAATGATTGGCCCTGTGCGAGGAGGGCAAAAAGGGGAAAGCGTTTTCTTGCTTCTTAAAAACAAATGCAATGTTTTGTGCAATAGGTGTACATGCTTCATTGGACTCTATAGGGACAGTGGGACCTCTTTGAGATACAACAGCTCCAGAGGTCTGTTGGGAGCCTGGTTGCCAAACCTGGCTTTCTGCACGTCACACTCCCTCTGTCGGTGAAAGCCGTCCAGCTGGTCCAGGTTTCGTCTCAGCTTGAACATCCGTGTTGTCTCGGCATAAGTCCTCTTCTCACCATTGCTGGCCGGAACAACAAGGTCACCATCACTATCGTTCTCTCTTGGGGCAGATGTGAAATAGCATTTAGTAATAGTTTGATGTTTCCTAAGGTAGAAAATATAATGTATAGAAGTCAAGAAAAAGAACACAAAGTTGTCAATTAAAATAACATATTGAGAAAAACATTGAGTTACAGTGACTTGATATTTTTACGAAACTGAGATTGAGGTAACAGGATAAAAGATTAATACATTCAACAGTTACATTTCATTGTCTAGAAGTGATATGATTCAAAGAATAGCAAGGTTTACCCACTCAGACAACTCTTCCAACCACGCTAAATCCGGAGGAAAGGCAGATTCTTCATCTTGAAAGGTCTCCTTGTCTGGATCTTCAAATGAAAAATATCTAAAATAAGTGTGGATCTATTAATACAAACGTAAAATATTTAAAGGCCAGACAACGGTACCGGCAGATATTCTTCTTGTTGTCTACGATTGGCCTATCGGCAAATAAGATGACATTAACCAATGGCAGGGTTGTTTATGGCATGTTTATCTGTTTAATTGTCTTGACAGTGTTAGCATTGAGTAGGTAGGTAGTTGTGTAGCAAGCTAAAATACTTTTAAAACAGCATGTGAGAGAAGGTTACAATAAGGTTTGTTTCCGTCATTTGAAAGATTGAATTTGTGCTCATTCAAAGATAGTCTGATGAACGGCTGAAAGAATATTACAATTTTGTAATAAAGGTGTATTTATTTCCCTGTCAAAATGGGAAACAAATAACAGCAGGAACAAATCAAACAAAGAAAACATTGTATCAGTAGCAGCTATCATAGGTGTATCCCCATAAAATATACAATTACAGGTATATGTTTCAGTCAGAGTGAATTAAAGAAAACAAAGTATCTCAGTGACTGTCAGTTGCATTTTGGAAATCCATCACTCACCCTCAATGTCGTCATCAGTCCAGAGGTGGACGCTCCTGTCCGACGCCACATCAGATGAACTGAACCTGTCTTCTGCCTCCATTCCACTTTTTCATGAATAGCAGAGTTACAAAAGCATTAGATTAACCTACAACTTTTGCTACAGGTTTCAATATATTCCAGCGAATGGGCAGAAGAAGGCTCAACAAACCTCTGAATCGTAACAGGAATTAGTAGCCGGTGAATTATATGCGTAACAGGTGTTATGACGAATTCTGTTCGCCCATCAAATGATGTTCCGCTCCTGATCTCTGCAGTTGCGGGGTAGTACTTTGATTAATGTAATGGTAAAGTGTATAAGGTAAGGGAAAATACATATAGACGGACAAACGGAATTCGACACCAGCAATAAGTGTGTGTCTTAATGAATTGCAGAAGACGTTGAATATCTCTCGGGATAAATAAAGGATCTACCTACCTACCTACCTACGTTATTGGTTTCAAGTGTGTGACTTTGTTACTGACGTTAAGCAAGACAACGTAAGACAGCTAGCTAAAATATCACGTCAATTTAGCTTAGAGCGACAGGAAGCTCAATTTAACAAACATTACCTGACTTGGTTCGGCTATTCTTCTTTTGTCAATGTACCTTCAACTTCTACTGACAGCCAAAGTTAATCCGCCATGTTGTTATGGTTTCTATGGAGACGGGGCGCAGGCGCAGGGGGCGGCGCCTCGACGCCCTGCGTGACATCCAGCAACTGAACACTGAGTTATTATAGTATGCCTGATAATCATTATAAAGTTTTTTCGTTGTTATAAGGTCGAAGAAAATGAACAAATCAGAGGTTAAATAACAATATAATAAATGACTTCCATGTTGAAGTAGGTTATGATCTGTATACAACGCTCTTATAAGTAATTTGTAATTGCACCACAGAAGAAGGTCTTTTTTGTCAGACATTGATCTACGGTTTAACCGTTTTTACACAATAACAGTAAAAAAAAGCTTTCCAGCTTTCCGTTTATTTCTTGCTCTGATAGTCCCCACGCCACACTCAGCGGAAATTGTGTCAACTGGTTCTGAAGGAATGGTAAATCTGTGAGTTACGCAAAATCTTTTGTCAAGCCTGCAAGATACTGTATGGGCCTATCTGATTTAGCTACCTGGAAAATATATTCCAGCTCAGTATTGCACTAGGACAGTTTGTACTTGAAAGCTTTTATTTCATGTAGCAAAGCTTTCTTTAAATTCCACATAATGTTGAACATGATTTTGAGAGAAGTGTGTGTACATGTGCTACAATTTGATATCTCGTGAAACAGGAGTATTTACAGTACTGGTAGTATTCACTGTATCTCCATGGGATATTGAATAAATAATGTGAGCGTGCATGTGAGTGTGAGGTGTTGGATGGATACAGTACGTTTGAGATAAGAAGGAAGAGCATAGGGATGGGAAGCAAAGGAAACAAAGACACCAGCTGACGTACAGAATAGATTACCTGGAGGAAAATACAGATAGAGATGGAGAGAGGGAATACATGAGGGTAAGAGGAATAAAAGGAATAAGAAACAATTTGTACTGTGTGAGAGAGAAAATACAAACCGGTCGAGTGCAGTCTCGTCTGATATCTCCTGATCTTCTTATAAAAAGACAAATTCAACCAGGAAATCCAATAAGGAAATGCACCACTGCAACCATGCACTGTACCATGTGACCAACTGCACCGTGTTTCTTGTTGTTCTTGTTGCTTTGAATTCTATATGTGATTATTTAATCAGACTAAGAGGAGATTAAAATCCCTACTGCGATTAACCTATGGATCAATAAGATTAATTTACAACAAATCCCTTGGAAATACAATAATTCCCCTGAGAAACAAGATGTGTTTTCATTTAGTTCAAATGTTTTCTTCTTCACTTACAAGTGGTAAGGTACTGGGGTAGGGTTTGGTTTGTAATTCAGGGAGAAAACTCTATTTCAAACTGTGAGGTTTAAGGAATTCTGATGAAAGATGCCATGGAGTTGCACTGTATAGAAACTTTTTTTGGGGGTCTTGACTTGTATTAGGTAACAGAGGTCAACTTTGGCTTCAACACAGAGACTTGTGACTTCAATTGTACTTGAGCCTCATGACTTGAAAGTTTTAATACTCTACCCAAGCTCAAAATGTTGATAAATAAAGAATAAAAAAGTGTTTAGCAAATCAATTCCTTCTGAAAAAAATTATGAAAATCATCTAAGAGACAATGTATATAAACACAGATTTCGTAATGGCTTTATATCAGAATCTATTGTTTCCGAATCTATTGTTTCCGACTTGTGACTTGCTGTCTTGGATCAGGAATTGACTTGGCAATTACCAGTCTTGACACAAGACCTGAGTGTAAAAACTTCCACTTACTTGGAACTCGCGAAATAATGACTTGGTCTTTGATGTAAGAGTCAGAATATCCCTGACTGTGGTGCATCCCTTATTTTTTTTTTGCACTTTTATTAATCAATGGGGGGACATTTCTCCTGCTGACCCATCTGGAGGTAGTAACAATGAGCATACGCACTGCAGCATTGGGCAGCCACTTTGGGGTTTGGGGTAATGTGCCTTGCTCAAGGGCGCGTCAGGTGGTCCTTCACTGCTGGTCCAGGCGATCCAGGGCACCATGCCCACTTATTTAACCTGGAGGCCTATAGGCACTCTCCCACTTTATTATTGAGCAATCCTGAAGAGTAAGCATGTTTGTTGTTGATGAATCATATCATGAAGCATTGGTACTTAAAATTGAATATATGGTCTTACACTATAACTGTATAGCTTGTGTGGCACTCTTGCCTCATGCCTTTCGTATCACCACCATGGATTCTGGGGCAGCTTCACATTCAGAGGAGCTTGCTATTGCAATATTCTTTAATAGGACTTTTGTGACCGCTGTTGTCTTCCTAAACTTTGTAATTCTAACGGATTCTGAGGCTAAATCACTTTAAATGGGGCCCCTGATATCAAAAGTGGAGGAGTGGATTCACAAGGAAACATTTTATTATGCTGAATAAAAGCTCGCTCTGGAACCTGGGTCCCAATTTGACCCAACCCAGGAGGGATTGTTAAACTCACCCTAAAACATCTAGTCTAGCATGAGTTTATTTATAACCTACTTGAGGTAGTGAAACACACCTGAACAACCTGCAGCAGTATTCATGTTGAACGGCGGATGATGATTCATAGATGTCAAATATTACATAATATGCTGCATAATATGCTGAAGTCCTATCCTGACATGCCTACCCGCCGTCCCCAGTGGCCAGATTGGATCTGGCGTTTAGAGGCCAAGTAACGGAGGGATCGACAGATTAGTGGGTCTCTCTCTCCTTCTCTCTCTCTCTCTCTCCCTCTTTCTCTCTCTCTCTGTGCTGTTGCTGGAGAACAGGCGGCAGCTGTGGCGGTGGATCAGCTCGTTGTTGCGGTCGGACCGGGAGTTTTCCTTTTCTCCGGTGCGCTGTCGTCTCGTGCGCCCCTGGACGCGGAGGAATTTGGAAGGTGATCATGGGGCCATCATCATCATCGTCAGCATCACCACCATCATCCTCTGCTTCTTCAGCAGCATCAGAACCGCACTTTTTCTTCCCCGCAGCGCCGGATCACGAGGAGAGCGCACTAACATAAAACTCCGTCGCTTTGTCGTCGATTTCCACTCCCGGAAACTTTTCTCTCCCTTTTTTTTTTTGTACATTTTTTTTTTTAACCTAAAAGCTCGAATGGAGATTGCAACTGTCCTACTGGCGAGTGTCGCTCTGCTATTTGTCGGAGGGGATATTTTCACCAGGTGAGATCAGCCTTCATTCTACCTCTGCAGGTGTTATCTGCCGCTCCCAAGTCCAACAAAAGTTGAATAAACTGTAAGTCATAGATCACACAACCAGTGAATATCAGCCTTTTATAAATACTATGAGGACCATTTTTAATATCCACAGCCTCTCTATGGACCAAATATCATGAGGCAGTCAGCTGCAAAAAAAAAAAAAAATCTATTAGGCCCACTTTTTAAAATAGACAATAGATGCTATTTCCGTCTCCTAAAAGCGGGTTTGCCTCCTCGTCGCCTCGCACGACTCTACCTCCTAATATACTGTACAGCCAAGGGGATGTTAGAATTATACACAACCTCTGCTTTTTACCTCCTGAAACACTATTTACATAATGCATATGCATGCTTGTTATTTATGCAGATGGATGCCAGGTGAGGTGAGTGGGTGCGTCTGTGTGTGGCAGCTAATGTCAGCCGCCCCCTGGCCTCTTTAGAAGGGCTCCAACACTCAGGTGGTGCACATGGATGAGGACAGGCATCCCTGATCCTGCATGTACAGGACCAGAGCAGGGAGGGAGAAGCTGTTTCATCATATCAACAATGTAAATGCCCATTTGTGAGGGTGTTAGATAATATGGTCATAAATAGAGCTGGTTTAGACTTACATCTCCTCTGGATGAGTGCGTTTTCTGCTAAATTTAGCCTTCAAAAGTGAACAGATCCCATACAGTATAACATTGCACCCGAAGTGAGGCACCGTAGATTTATCAAGAAATTAAATCTTCTTCAGCAAAAAAACATTTAAAGGGACTTTTATTTCAATTTAATCCAAAACCTCTGAATGTCTGTATAGGATTGTAAATATAATCCTTACACCAATATATTGAATACAAAACAGTATGTTTTGTCAGTGTAACCAATGATATCGGTCTCCACAAACCAGTATGTTGTTTTAATATGTTTTGAGGGTCCCCCAGTTATGGTCTCGTAGAATTGCCCTAGGTCCCCCCCTCCCTTTGCAACAGCCCTGCAGCTGGGTAAACTAGGAACATCCTAGTTTTTTTCTATATATATCTTTCTTTTTCAATTAAGGCCTATTATATCCATCTGTGTGCCGTTTAACTGCCCACGTGGTCGTGTCCAAAAGCTTTCACATGCGTCCAATTCCTAGGATAACCGCCCTCTACTACTGAGCTCTAATTTCCTAAATCCCAAGTGCCTCTATTGAAGAAGGCAAAGGGGGGAATCTGCTTTAGATTTGGGTTAAATCTGGGAAAATCACCGCTAATGTCCCTCTGGGTTGTTCATTGTATTTTTAATTTGTTTGCTTCTGGTCACTGTAACAATTATTATTTTGTTCTCACTACAATGCAGAGTACAGGCTTTTTCTTGCACCTTAAGATGTGTCAGCTCGTTCTCTCTCTCACTCCCCCATCCCTCTCTCTCTCTCTCTCTCTCTCTCTCTCTCTCTCTCACACACACACACACACGCACACACTGATGCCTGCATGCCCCCTCCCGAGAGAAGAGAATTACTCCGGGTCTCTTTTCAGCTCCTTGTTTATCCATTTAGAATAAGTTGCTAAGCTAAGTTATGCTTTGCCACCTTTGGTGATGTGTGAATTTCACGGCTTTTCTTTCCAGCTGAAGTGTCATTCAGCCTTTTATTCATATAACAAAACCTGCAACTCAAAGATGGTGCCTCTGCTCTTATTATATATGCAGCACAAAGCCTCCTCATGCAGAGGACAGCTGAACCTCTAACAATAGATATTACTGGATAAGGCTGGTCATTTTCTGTATTATTCCTATTGTCAACAGATCTCTTGAAAGTACAAAAAAAATAACCATGAATTAATCCTACTAACATAATAACATCCATCTATCCATCCATTTGATATAACGCTGGGTATCTGGAGCCGTCTGGGTCATCAGTCCATCACAGGGCTACTCTACTAAACACTGTTGTTCCTTCCTTTTTATTCTACTGTAACAAAGTCCGTGCACCTTTCGAGCCATATATACTCACTAAAATACATTATGTTTATTAATATCCCACGTCCTTACATCACAATTAACCCCCTAACCTCGACATTGATCTTAAACCCTATCATTGATTACGATGCCGTAGGAACAACACCAGCACAGCGTTGTCAGACAAGCCATCAATCTACAGTCTTCAAATGCACAATTTCCCTCCTATTTCATTACAAAACACTACACAGCTGGTAATGTCTTAATCTTTTTAAAAACCAGGCATCTATGAATATTTTTTAGCAGAGAATGTCGTGTGCATACTGTTCTAGCTTTTTGTTCTATGTATGGATCTTTGGAGGGAAGTACAGTATATAGT
>CAAKHC010013431.1:0-15720 GCA_901007825.1 Macroramphosus scolopax
AAAAAAAAAAAAAAATCGAATGGCATTGTGATTTTGAAAAAGCAACACGAGTTTCTGTGTTCATAAAATGTGCAGCGGTGAAAGTCTTCCTCCCCTATCGCAGCTCTACACCTCCATAACAGAGATAGTCTGACTCATCTGACCTTACTTGTCTCATCCTGACCCTAAATGCGTGAGTGTGTGCGTGCATGTGTGCATGTGTGTGTGTGTGAGTGAGTGAGAGGGATTGCAGCAGTGCAAAGCCAGCGAGAGTGACAGACAAGCGCGAGCATGAGGTGGAGGAAGCGTGTACGCTAAATGCCTCGGTGGTGCCATAAATGATTGACAGCGCAGTGTGACTCCACTGTGTTTGTGCTTGTGTTGATGTTTGGTGGTTGTGTGGGGGTTCAATAAGCTAAATATCAAAATGTGCATGCATAAGTGGAGCGCGACAGTCATTCCGTTATATCTTTTTAGTAGTAAACACCCTTTGATGAACGCAGTCTTTGCTCTATTTCCTTCTCTTCCACTATGACTGGACTGCCTTAATTTAACTACAGATGATTATGATACTTTCAATTATATTTGTTTAGATAAACATCCGTTGGGTCAACACGCTGTTTGCAGGGTAGAGGAGTCAGTTATCTTTGTAGGAAAGGAAAGAAGGAGCTGATGTATCGCTGGAGTCGGTTTGTGTGTCAGCAGTGTTCTGGAAAACCTGCCGAAGCCGATTGTCACCACAGTTGCTGAAGGAGAGCAGCTTGGACGACCTGTTTAAAGTCGGGGTCACATGTGTTTAATACAGAAAGAAGAAGCATTTGTTTTACATTTGTGTTGGTGGAGGTCGCTTGTCGCCTGCTGCCGTGCCAGCGGGAGACACGCCCCTGCTGCGTTGAGGGAGGCGGAGCTTAACATTCAGTCCACACGGCAGCCGACGTTAGAAAGACATTCTGTTGCTTCTTTCAACTTTCTCTTTCTTTCCAAATAGCAACCGTTATCCTTCAGTTATGTCTCCGATGATTTTGTCGGTTTAAATCGACGTTTCAGCGTTTGCAGAGCAGAAGATTCAAATTCATTGCCGGTTAAATTGTAGCATTAACAGGCTGCGTTTCGGTCCGTATAACACTCGTTATTAATTCATCAGGAAATATCACATGGGCTTTTATAAAAGAAAATCTGGCATGTTTCTAATATCTCATATAAAATTTTTTGGGGAAAATTTACATAATTCCATTCAATATTTATTTTAATTACATTATTCCATTTACCATTTTTTTCAATTGCACTATTTTAATTATTTGAAACTCAAAATTTGACTTTGTATCTGGATGTGCACACAAACAAGGCCTCTGTGGCTGATTGTGATATGACAAGACACGTGTGATAGTTTCAGTTGTGGCCTTGACTGTAACAGAAGGAAGGACGGTATGTGCTCTCTGGTGCTTTAATGGTTATAATATGTGAATATAGTTATAACACTAAACAATATTGTCTCTCCTGAATGATGTTTATATTTTGACATTCCTGCACTTTTAATGGTAAAAGTCACTAGATATGTATTGCAGGTTTTATATCACATTAATTTTCCTTTTAATTGAAATAAAAAACCTTAGTTGTGTAATAGAATCAAAATTAAAATATGTATCTGTGTTTGTGCCTGCTGCCAATTAACTTTTAAATTAATTACATAATTTATCCACCTCCATAAATAAGAGTACGATAGTAGGAAAATATTCTTGACATGTTTAATTTCATTTAATTGAAAATGTCTGAAGGATTTTCTTTGGGATTGTTTCTTACTTTGAGTAAAGTACAGCCGGATATCTCACTTTTGTTTGAATATTGTTTCAGATTTCCAGGTGACATTACAGCGTGTATTTATACACCATTTAATCTCGGTTCATAACGTTCCAAAAACTGCTGAAAGTCGTCTGCCTTCCTTGACTCTGCTAATTCTGATACTTGTTATAAAACCCACGCGAATCCAATAAATGGCAGAGCAGACAGCGCTGTGGCCCACACAACCTCAGAGCACATCATCTTCAAACAGCGTTCACTCTGAAAAACAAAACTAATGTTCTCCTAAATGTCAGAGGAGACTTCCTTGGCAATCGTCGCCTACCTGTTGAAATATCAGCGTGGCCTTGGCGCTGAAGTGTGCGCGGCTGCAAATTTGATTAGTGTTCCATTTCTCTGAAGTTGAGAAGTTAACAAGGTTAGGCTCAGATTTAATGTCGGTTGATGCAAGTCTGCCTTTTTTTGCTTGTTTTTACAAGGTTGCAACATAAACACTGCCTCCACGGGTTAGCACCTGTAATGATTTGATTCCTTCCTTAAACCGCCTGCGTTCAAATGATCTCCCCTCTGTTGCATCTCTGCACTGATGATCAACATAAACTGGTTTGAACTGAGACTCTCGTGGTTACCTCACACAGCATTTTCAACCTTGGGACTTTTTTTTTTATATATATATATATATATATATTTTATTTTGAAAAGGTTTTCTATACTGACAAGTTCCAGCTTGTCTCACTGTGATTGAACTACACTGCTCCAACCAATTCAGGCCTAATAACCAAGCCCCACCATACCAACACACTTCACCGGCACGGACTGAATCATTCAGAGCTCTCCTGCAGCGCCCTTGTTAGTGTGTGTGTGTGTGTGGGTGTGTGTGTCTGTGTGTGTGTGCGCGCGCTCAAACATGAATTTATTCATAAAAGCTCTTGTTAACAAGCAGGTTCGTCACAAAGTGCTTTGATTCGGATGACAAGCGCAGACAAACAGAGAGGAGCGAGTGTGCGACTATATATTTGTGTCTGCGTGCATGATGGATGTGAAGTTTAGTTTTGAGTCAGAGGCAGCAGCACAAGTCTGAGAGTGTGTGTAGGATGAGCCTCCTACCAGGCCCCCCCCCACCACCACCACCACCCCTCCCGTCTCTCATCAACTGTCTCTCTGCCTCACCTCCATCCATCCCCCCTTTTTTGTGCCTTCAGACAACACGGCACGCGGATTAGACGATCTGATTGGAGATTGATTGACCATTAAACATGATTGGAAAGTAGAAATCATAATATCAAACAGCAGGAAAGGCAGCATACAGTCATAACGTTCAATGTATAATGTGTGTGTGTGTGTGTGTGTGTGCGTGTGTGCGTGTATCCCTCAGTGATTAAAGCAAGTGGGCGGCAGCAGCAACTGGTCTGCCTGTGTGGCGCTGCATAGCAGACATGTTTCTCACTGCTAGATATTACTCATTTCCTCAGCCCTTTGCACACACAAACACACACGCACACACACACACACACACACTCTTGACACATACACTCACATACACAACAGACACAGAGAGTGATAGCAGGCTCTCAGTTCTTTCCCTCAGTTTGGTGGGCTCGCTGGTATTATTTCATGCGCGCAGAGATCAGAGGCAGCGTGTAGCTGGAGGCTGCTGATATCTGCGGGTGTTGAAACTGACGGCGGTGCCGTGGAGGAGCAGGGTAGCACAATAAGGAGCCGGGGAGTGGGTTGACCCTCTGGGAGGATTGGAACATGAATGACTTGCTACACTTGGACGTCTGCTCTGCCGGCACTCAGGTCAGTTTCACATCACAAACAGACTCAGAATCAGCCTGTCTGCCTGCTCAAACTGCTCTTGTGGACGAGAACAGATTCTCTATTTCAATTTGTCTGTAGTTGTGAGTTCGTATGAGCTGTGCAGTTGTAATTAAGGAGAACGTTTGACAGTTAAATATATGCAGAAAAGGCGGGATGAGGTCGAGCGATGGAAGCAGATATCCGTACTACAAGTGCTACGAAGCTTGAATTTAGAATTAAAAATACATTTTTTAAATTGATTAAAACAAACAAAAAAAAAGTGAACTTTAACTGAATTGTATTTGTGCTGACACGGCAAATCAAAAAAAAAAAGACCAAAAGATCAGCAGAAGTAATGTGTTAAAAATCATTTATATAATAACGCCTGCTGGGTTTTGATATATTTAAAGGTTTCCATTGCAAAGTAGCTGCAGCTAAAACTCCATCTCTGCACAGTGTAGGAGGATTCTGTTAGAAGACATTTCTCTGCAAACTCCTCCACATGCACAATTGTGTTCTTTGTTTTCTTGCACGTCTTTGGCATGATTGCATCGCATCTATTCGCAAAACGATTTTCTTAACGGCCTGCAGAAGGAAAAGTACTAATAAAAATCCTCCTATTTAAACGTGTGTTTTAATATTCCTTTTCTTTCATACTTTTTCCAAGTCGAATTTTCAAAACTTTGGTTTTGGCTTTTTTTTATTTGGTTTAATTTTGCAAAATTTATTATATTAAATGTTCCAGTTTTCTAGTAAATAAATGGAAATTTACCTTTTACTTTATTCCCTTTTTTTATTTTAGTTTACTCCCTAAACTGCTTTGTTGTGCAGCTGTAGCAGGACTGTAATTATGTAATGTAATATTCAAAATGCCCCCAGTACATTTCTATCAAGATAAATAAAACATGGGCTTTACTACAGCAGGCAACCAAACATCACTGCCTGGAATGATCATTAGATCATGTAATCATTAACATATTGCTAGTTAATCAACCATCACTCATGTTTGCTATCAACTCACCTGGAGGGATCAATGATGCTCACTGGCGTATTAATCGAGCTATAAAAGGTCATAAAAGAAATTTGAGGAAGCAACACTATTAGACATAATTGTCATAAAAATAAACAAAGTTCATCCCACTTCTTAGTGTATTTTTAGATTATTCAGAATGTCAGGAACTCGTTGGGGGGAAGCGAAAGCCTTCGTGAGCAGTGATCCCATGTTACTCTTATGACATTAATTTGCTGTCACATGTATTAAATTGAAACCCTCATCATTAT
Source organism: Macroramphosus scolopax (assembly GCA_901007825.1). Lineage (NCBI taxonomy): Eukaryota > Metazoa > Chordata > Actinopteri > Syngnathiformes > Centriscidae > Macroramphosus > Macroramphosus scolopax. The sequence goes on from CAAKHC010013431.1 coordinate 4,858, forward strand.
TAATCCAATCAATAATTGATCATTGTAGGTGCAGACTGTCACGGATGTTGCTGCCGGCAGTTAAAAGGCCTTTAAACTCAAATTTCAAAAATCTTGAACACAAGAAGACTTTCAAGGTTAAAACATCTGAGGTCCATTTTTCATGTTCCGCTTATGGGAAATGTTAAATGCCCGTAACTGAAAGGGGCCCTTATAATCTATTAGACGAAATAGTTGATGGGTCTCAATATTATTTGTCTCTAGCTGCATACCTCTCCAGAAGAAACGACCCCCCCCCCCCCTTCTCCCAGCCCAGTTTTCAGTTTTCCACTCAGATGCACTAACAGCTTGCTCCACTCTAACACTTATTCTGTTTTTGGACCGAGTAACTTGATGAGCAACAGTTTACCCGGCTCTCCATGGAGTATCCCCATCTAACCTCTCTAACCGACAAGATGTGTGGACACAGTTGCCATGGTGACAGTGTGGCGGAGGGTGAGACGGCAGGGAGTTGGTAGGCTTTTCAGACAGACTTGCGTGTGAGTGCGGGGCTGAGTGGCAGCATGGCACTGTTGTGTTGTGGCTGCGGCGGGAGAAGTGATTGAGGCGGGCGGGCGGGCGGCGGCGGCGGCGGTGGTGGTGGAGGGAACAGCTGGGAAGGCAAACGCGGCAGCCATCACTTCAAAAGAGCTCATCTAAAACGTTTGGAGGAGAATTAGTGGAGCTCCCCCGCACTTCTCACTGAATGAAACAAGGATGCAAAATCTCTGACACATTCGAGGACTCCAACACAAACACACACGCGCACAAAGACCTAAACAAATAAACACATTCACACATTCTCCCAGAGGAGAAATAAAAAAAAAAAAGGACACACGCACATAATATGACATACATGCAACACACACACACACACACACATCCCAAAAGCCCTCTAGTGAGAAATAATTCATATGCAAAGATACATATCCTGTATCCACAATATACATAAAATATAACGTTTTTTTCTGTCTGCTTTTTGGGTGGGTGGTGACCAGCTTTGCCTATCACTGCGGGAGTGAGTGCAGCCGCCTGTGGGAGTATTTGTGCGTCTGTGTGTGTGTGTGTGTGTCTGAAAGAAAATCGGTATACAGGGGGGGGGGGGGGGGGGGGGGGGGGGGTTTGCTAGTAGTAAGTATATAGAATACAGAAAACACCCGCGGGTGTCGTGGGGGTGGTTCATGAAAGTGGTACAAAAACATATCTACATATTCCAATCATCACCCGGGAGTCAGAGATAAAAACTCTCCTGCTGTGAGTGCTCTGTCTGTGCGTGTGCTTCTACACACACACACACACACACACTGCTACTTCATTAGCTGTAGGATGTATTTTTAGCCCACATGTGGGAGTGATGTGTTTGAATGAAACGAGTCAGTTGGGTAGTTTCAGCCCCACCGCAATGCACATAGGTAATGACTAATTAGCAACAACTATAGGAGTAAGAGTTGAGAGATCTAAGAGTGCTCGGAGTTCGACTCTCTTTAAAGTAGTTTCTGATGAGGGAGTCACTGGCTGATCTCTTTCCATCTGTGTGTTGCAGCACAATGTTTGCTAATGCCGGGACCTGACATTTTCACTTTCACACTTAATATCAGCCTCTCTTATATGTTTTTTTTTCCGCTTCCCTTTCTTCTCTCCGTAGGTGAGCGGCGGTTCAGCGCTGGAGAACCGACAGTGATCCGACAGTGATGCCGTGTTGCAGCCTTCCCCTCTGTCTGCGCCCCTCGTTCTCCCGTGAGGCCCATGTGACCTAGCCTTCGCCCAAACACAGGGGGACCCCACTGCCGCTGGAGCCCACCCATGAATCCCAACCCCGATCGCGGCAAAGTGTGCCTCCCTCCCAAGAAGAGGGAATCTCGGCAAGGATCATCGGAGCACCACCTCCCCCTGGACGTTTTTAAACCCCCTGTGCCACTTCGGAGTAGGTCCGCCGCAGGGAGAGGGGAGGTAGGCAGGGAGGTCAGTGACAGACACCGAGCTCAGACTACCCCAAACCCCCATCTCCTGCACACTCCTCCACCTCTGCCTGCTCCAACAACCCTGCCCCTATCATGGCAACTGGGCTATAATTCATCTGTCTCTCTTCCCCTTTTCCAAGGGCATGTAGGGGAGAGGAGGGGCTCAGGGGCTCATGCCTGGAGAGATGATCCTCTTTCCTCAACCTTGCCCCACCCCTCCAGGTGGCTTCGAGGGAATGGGCCCCTCCCTTTGCCATCTTCCCCATCCTCCTCCTCCACCTACTCCTTCAAGTCTCCCTTCCCAGCTGATTCTAGAGAGATGTGGTCCTACATTAATAGTGGCCGGCGGGACTATAGCTCCTCTCTCTTCTCGCCATCCTACTTGTTTAGCCATGCCTCTCTCTACCCTCAAGACCCAAGTTTGGTTGAAGCTAGACACAGGTACCTGAGCAAGAGGCCTAACGGACTGGACGGGTCGGGCAGCAGGACTGCCTCAACCTCCAGGCCTTTGCTCGCAGGAGATTATGGAAACGATAGCAGCAGAAGCAGGTTGGACATCAATCCGCATAGCTCCCATACGAACGGTGGACGGAGGCAGCACGACGATCTGACGACTCGTGTGCAACCCGGAGGGCCGTTTTTATCAGACTCTCAAGCTCAGGAGGGCCATGAGCCACATTCCTCACTGCAGAACAGACATCTGCAAGGGATACCTACAACCAGCTCCAATTTACTCTCCACCAGTCCTCATTCCCTGGGACCAGATCCCAGGGCAGGTAGAGGGGGACTATTGGACCCCCTGGGGGCCCCACCAGCTGAAGCCCACATCTACTACTCCTTGGGATCAGTGTGCCACCCAGGCCCTCAGGCCCAGGCCTACCCACCCTACAGCCCCTCAGGAACAACACTGTACAACCTGCAAATGGAGCCAGGCCCAAGGCAGAACTCACCTCACTCTCCACTGGGTCTGCACAACAGCCATGACAGGTCTCAAAGAGACCGGGACAGAGACCAAGAAAGAGAACGAGAAAAGCTCCTACAAAGGGACAGGGAGCGCGGTAAAGACAAAGAGAAGCATCTCAAACAGGACAAAGACCATGTTCACACCTCACCCTCTGCCCTTAACCCGTCTCCTCCTGCGCTCCTACCTCACTTCGCCAAAGGTTCTTTGATTGAGTTGGCCAACGGGCAGTTGAAGCAGGTGGAGGATCTGCGGACAGAGGACTTCCTGAGGAGTGCAGATACCTCCCCGGAGTTCCACCTCAGCACCTGCACTGTGCTGCTTATTTCCTCCAGCAGCGTACAGGGCTTCAGCCACCTGCAGGTTCACCTCACAGACCGCAACACTCAGGTGAGCCTTGAATATGTATTAATAACTTGAATAGTTTAATGAATAATTCCTTGAGAATTCCTAACAATTATCCAGAGATAATGAGACGCGGCTTGTCTGAGTGTGTAATCGGTTTGTGGTTTTGTCTAGGAGTTACTGAAGGTCTTGGTGGAGTATCCATTCTTTGTGCAGGACCAAGGCTGGTCTTCTTGCTGTCCTCCGAGAACCACACAGCTATATGGCCTTCCCTGCCGCCAGCTCGTGGAAGGGGATGTCTGCCTCGCTCTCACCCCGACACCCACCCAAACCCACTGGACACAGGCGCGTTCTGTCTCCAGGGCCAATCGCACACAACTCCCGCCCAAGGCTGCAGGAGAGTCCAGCAGCTCGCACAGGGAGGAGATGCCGCCTCCCCCGCCTCCTCCCCCGCTTCCTACCCACCGACCTCCCACCGCGCCGGCACCTTCACATGCACCTTCACATCTGCCTGCAGGGCCTCCGCCTCAGGAGCAGGTGCGTCCACGTAAACGCCGCTGGTCCGCCCCAGACACCCTTCCCCCAACCGGAACTGATGAAAGCCTCCTGGATTTACCTCATGGCTCCAAGCTAATGAAGTGGCAGTAGAAACTTGCACATGCATACATACTCATGCATACTTACACACACACACACACATAAGCACATACACACCCTCCTTGTCTCTGTTACGCCCACCAAGACAAACGATGGAGAGACCTCAAGGCAGGGTTGCAGGGAGGGAATATAAACAGTAGAAAATTACGGGTGTCCACACTGCTGCCCAGAAGAAGACCCCAGTCCAGTCCTGTCAAGCTCTTGGTACATCCTCCCTTTTTGTTCTTTCCTTACCTTCCCCTCCTCCTTACTTAGCACAGCCCTTACAGGAGCAGCAGCTGCAGGATCTCTGGAAAAGCTCCACGCAGACACACTGAAGACATTTGTGAGACAATCAAGCAGTTGTCTGTGTTCACTCTGTTTTTGTAACGGTTGTCCCACACGCCCACGTACTGACAGTATCTTCTGCAGGGTATCGATTTCAATCAGTGTTATGAGAAGTAAACGCGATTGAAAAAGCAGTGCAGATATATATATGAACAAAAATCGGACTATATATATGTATTACATGTGTACAGTCAATATGCTAAAAAAGATTTAAATGCAATCTGTCAAATTTCGCAATACATTTTGTTTGTCTTTTTCTTGCTTCTGAGCCAATTGTCAGCCTGGGCAGGCAAAGGTGAATGTACGAGCAAACTCTCCGCCTTTTTTTTTTATTCTCGTCCACCGGGAGTCGTTTCAACCAGTTACTTGTCAAGGCATTACCCTCCAATATGTTCTTAACATTATCTCTGCCAATTTGGAGAACACTAATGTAAAACTGCGTAACAGACAATCCCTCCGACACAAACAGATGTGTTGCCACGTCGCCCCGGCACTCACGGTGTTTTTTTTTTCCATTAAAAAAACTGAATGATGGAAAAGAGGTAAAAAAAAAAGTGGAGCACGGCTGAAGAGTAATGGTGCTAATAACACGTTGGAACATGATGCTTTGTCAACGCTCTTGACCCCCTGTGTACTGTACACCTCGTTCCCATTTCATTTTTTTTGCGTACTGTATATGTTTGAAAAGCAGGGAAAAATGATGAAAGTATTTTAAAAACTCAGATACGGGTAACTCCTCTGATTCAGCACACTCTTTCACTTTAGTTACTGTGTTGTTGTTTTTTTTTTGTTGTTGTTGTTTTTTAAAAAACCATACCTGTTGACATTTCTTTTTAAATGTTATAGCTACAAAGTGTATATTTTTTAAAAATTGTGAATCTGTTCTATGATGTCCGCTAGAAATAAAGGAGAAAAAAAGCTTTTTAGATTTAATTCGAGGTGTCCCTTTATTTATCCCGAGAGGTTCACACTTAAATTATGGTTGAAAAAAAAAGTTTACCTTTACAACAATATGTTATTAACAAGTTTATTTGGTTAAGCAATGCTGTCAGCAGCTGCAAACAGTTTACACGTCACGGCACGATTAACAAAAACAAATCACATGTACGGAAATAATAGGGGACAGGACCTTAAATTTCCCTTGATGCATTGCAAATAGGTTCTTTCACATTTTACTGCTCCGAGAATATCTTTCATACTGAAAGCGAAAGAGTCCGTTTGTTCTTCGTACCTGCCCCGGTGCGAGCTCGCCTTTCCCCGCGACTTCTACGTAGATTCTCTGTCGGTGACGACGTTGAGGGTCGGACGAGTCTTCTTCGTCTCTCCCAAGTTGAACCTCTGCAGCAGCTCGACTGCAAACACGGGGATCACCTGGCCGGCAGGGACACAGTGCAGGCGCACCATCAGTATGCATGTGGCGACATCTGCTGGACGCTCGGCGGTACTACCACTGACTAATCACAGTGCAATTACGATGATTAACCATCTGAGATCTACTTTTCAATGATGAAGAAATTGACATGGCAGATCAAAACCCAGAATAGCAAATTGAGCTCCGAATTAGGTCGTCGCAGTCACCCTTAAAGTCGCATTGCAAATGAAAACCCACGGTTGTCTACTGCTTGCAAAGGGTTTTTTTTGAATCATCAACAGCCAGCCCCATATTGCTTCCTAACCAAAAGCCAAAGGAGGGTTAAGATGGACTCTTTATTCGACTATAGAGAGTGCAGGGACGGTATCAGACCGATAGCTGGAAATTCATTAACTCTTTTGTCTATTCCATGAAAACAATACAAAAAGAAGATAAAGAAGTCAGTCAAAGACGTATTGCTCAGACGAAGCTGTGACCCACCTTTGCCATGATAAGCTTCCTGGTTTTGGGGATGTTGGGGTCTGGATACTCCTCTCCGAAGCAGAGCTCAATGTCATAAGAAGGTGCGGGTCCCTTTCCTTGTAAACAGCTCTGCAGCTCTGTGCAAACAATGATAGTCGTTTTACGTTCTGGCTGCCAGTCGGATATTTTTATTAGCTGAGACAAGAAGTGTGAGTTACCAGTGAGAAATGTGACAGTGTCGAGCAGTTTGAAGGTTTTCTCTCTCTCCAGCTTGTTGGGCCGGTCCCGGTGTGGGGCCATGGGGCCGCTCCAGTACACCCGGCCCTGGCAGAACCGCTTGATGAACACCCCGTCTGGGGCCACCCATAATAGTACGCCCCTTTCCAAATGGCAAAGAAGGAGGTTCATTGCTTCGACCATGCTGGACTGCAGGCACACGGAGCTCGGGGAAGGGAAGGAGATCTGCTGGGCGGAACAGTTCCCATATATCTGTTCGTTACCGAGGGGAACGCGGCCCTGCAGGATGAAGCAGCCGTCAGGGCTCCTGCTGGTCACTGTCATCACATGGTGGCCGTGGTACATCAGTATCACATGCATGCGGAAATCTACGCCAACAGAGTTCCATGTCATAAAGTGAGCACGTGCAGCTGGTTTTAAAATTCTGTGCATCGTTTTTCTTACCTGATATTTTATCCGCGGGGCTGAAGGACGTCAAAGGAACCTGATTCTGGGTGTTTTTTCGTGTGAGTCCATAGTACATATGTTCCCTCACCCGATCATCTACAGGAGAAAGGAAACACGATGTCCATCAGCACCTTCGCGATACTTTTCGGGGGCTACAAGCAGGAGCAGTAACTCATAGAATAATAACATTTTAGTAACTTTTCCTGCTTGCGGTGACACGGAAAAACACACAAACAACCACTGTAGCCGAAGCCAAAGCTAACAGCTCTCTAACCCGTAACACCTTCACCACACCCATCACCTCTTTGTCTTGTACTATGAGGTGATCAATTGAATAGAGCAGCATCAGTTTGAGCGGGTAACTCTTACCAGTTAATGCATCTTCATCTTCTTCTTCATCTTCTTCTTCTTCTTCTTTGCACTTTGATTCCTTTTGACAGTGATGCTACAAAAACATACCAAAATGTGTTAAATATGCAAAAGATTTTTAAAATAATAATATGACGTCAAACACAGATCGGATGGTCATAAAAGAGATTAACCGATCATTGGATCACATCCTGGAGATTCAAGGGTCGACAGTTTGTGTGCGCACTGATCTGAACTCGGGTCAGAGTCCGATCACATTCGTGGGCGACGCCGCTGAAGTGAACTCAGATGTTCAGTGGGTCGAGTTGAAGTTAACCTCGATCCTTCTCTTGGTTTTAGGCTTTCTCAATAATACTGAGTTGACACAAGGATCGGGGCAGGTAACATCCTCCCCCTGTTTACTCTGTCTTCCCACGTGACACCTCGGATGGTACAAGCCACAACCTGCGATCACAGTTCCACCGGTTCAGCTTTCAGTTTCGTTATTGGGACGACTTTATATGAGCATCATAAAACAACATCAGCACAAAGAGTAACTTTGATTTACTACTGTGTAAATCGAGTGTGTAGATCGAGTGTTCGGCCCTGTCAGTTGGTAGACGTGGTGAACGTTTTCTTCTTCACCTGGATGTCCGGTGAAGAAACGTTTCTCAGGGACGTGTTTGCCTTGACGATCACTTGCTCCTTTTTCTGTAGAGACGCTGAGGAGAACAAATAAACCCAAAAGGAGGCCGGTTAAAACAAAACGCCTGTTTCTGGGCAGTGAGAAGACGACTCAAACCCAACAGACAGTATTTATTTGTCTTTACCAGCTGTTGCGTTGTCGGTCCGGATGCTGTACACCTTATAGGGCTCGGTGATGTCCAGCTGGTTGCGTGTGGGGACCTCCTGGAAGTCGGTGCTCTTGTTGAGTGCGCAGCGGAGACGGGTCTTCCACATGGTGGGGTCGTCCTTGTCCCGCCCCTCCCTGTGTTTGCCCTTGTACACGGCCCAGGCCTGGATGGAAAGGTAGAACTTACCACATCAGCCACTGGTTAAACATGCAAGTGTTATTTTCATTCCATGCACTTGTTCTCAATTAACTTTAGACAAAACAGTTCAGTGCACTTCATGTATTCAGTTCGGCCGTCAGTTTTCAGTTGGATCAAATCAGATTTCTTGATTATTGTTTTGCCGTTTGTTGCCGGGCTGATTTCAGAGTGTGGAGCTCGAGCAGGACACAGATCCTCAGGTTAACCTTGTTAAATCTTTTATCAGATTTATCACTTGACTCATCATGTCGTAAAAGACACGTAACAACAGTCCATCGTGTTGCGGACGTTATGCGTGCAGAGAAGATATCACTACTGGATTATTACTCAGTGTTTTAGTCGACTCTGCATGTTGGCTCATAGTAATCAAGCTGCTGCTAAAAGGTTCAGAACAAGGCCGGAGCCGAAGTTGAGACTCAATCTCGGTGTTGTAACCGAGAGGAAACTTCCTGTCAGGAGGATGTTTCAACAGGTTTTTTACAGAAATACAAATCTATATGAAGTAAATAAAAGGCCTTAAAAAAAATCATCCCAAACATAAAACCAAGAGCTGGATTAAGTATTTAATTATGATAATTCAATTTCTGATCATTCTTGGCATTTTAAAATGTGATAATATAATATTTTTAAACCTTAGACACTGCTGTCTCTTGTGACTTTTATACTTGATCAGGGTTTTAAAAGTAGATTTCAGGAGACAATTACATTTTTAGTGTAGTTAATTCACAACACTGTATCTGATATTAAGAATATCTTCATAGGATACTTAAATATTCTGTCCTGCAGTGGCAATAAAGACGTGCTCATAATTTAGATTTTCTTTTATTAAATATTCAATATTAATATGCTATTATTTCATTATCGATTATTATTATTATTCAATAATAAGCAATATTATGTCGGTGTTATAGTGCTTTATTTTTATTTACATATGATTTATTAATTTAAATAAAATATCCAACCAACTTTCAGGAGTAGATGAGGATTTATTTCCTTCTCACGGTGATATTAGAGGGTAGAAAGCAGATAATTGACCTTGAAGAGCGCCGCATCCTCCGGCTGCTTGTAGTCCTTCTTGGCTGCGTGCTTCCACGGGATCCTGAACATGGTTTTGTCCTGGTCCTCCCAGCAGAGCCCCTCATACCTGCCGCTCTCCAGCTGGGCGACCAGCCACTGTCTCAGGTGCATCTTGGCTCGTTCTTCCATCTTCAGCACATGTTGTCCTCAACAGGAACTCGGTCGAAGCTGCACTTCACTCTTCACACCGAGCCTGATAAGTCCTGACGCCAATGCAGAAAAAAGGAAAACTTATGATGCTATTTTAAGGATTAAAAAAAAAAAATCTATTTCAGGCCGGTGAAGTTTATAAAAGGAGAACTCAGTGCAAACCTGATCAGCAGACCTGCACCTAAACTTGTTGCGCTCTTATAAACGAAAGCGAAAGTTTAGAGCTCATTTTATACTTTCGGTTTCCGGACTTGGAGTTTAATCATTTCTAATGTTATTAAGACAGATGTTTTTATAGAAAACGCTTTATATTAGTATTATTATAAAGGCCCCGGGTCCACATGTCCTCCCGAGATTAACATTTAAAATCATGGGAGGTTAAATTTAAAGTGAAATACATAAAAGTTCAACCCATAGAATAAAATAATGTTATTTTCTTTACATTTACATTACAAACTTTTTGAAAGACCTCAAAAACAGTCGATACGAAAATGAAAGTGTGAAGAAATGTGTCACCTCCTCCATGTTACTGTGTTAAGATGGAGCCATTTCCTGAGCAATGACACGCGGAGACAATAACTCATGTTCAGATAACAGAGGTGTGAAGCTGCAGACAGTCCGCACCGCTCAGATCCTACCAGCAGGTGGCGGTAGAACACCGCGAGGATTTAAAGCGAGGTCGAACAGCAAGTCCAGCTTCCAACCATGGATTCATTTTAAAGACAATATTATACTAGAGTGGGTAAAATATATCAGTCTCAGAATAAATAGATACAAAGCTCGTTTTTAAAAATCATAAATTAGTGTTAAGTACAGGACGGTCGCAGTCGAGTACCCGAATCCCCTCACAGATGTTATAAAATAATATAAAATGTATTTATTATAGGCAGGTTTTTGTCTGTATATCACTCTGTGATATCTTGACTTTTAAAAGTACCAGTCGTTTTCAAACGTTTTCATGTTGTGGCCCCCCGGGTAGATTCTCACTAAGCCACTGACCCCCATCATTTAGCTCTAAAGGGACCCTTATATCCCGACATACTTTGCTCGATCCTGATTTTAATAAGCATCTAGAAATCTGATCGAGTATCACTGATCTGACCCAAATAAGAAACACACATTTTGCTGTCATTTCTATTTACTTGATTTCTGTGAATTAGCAACAAACCAAATATTCCCCTTCAATAACAGACTTCTTGTGTTTAAGTATTGAATGTCCTCTGGTACAGACTATAGTACTGTATATAGTCTATATATATATATATATATATATATATATATATATATATAGATCCTCTCCTCACATATGTGCTGCTCTATGTGTTGTCAGAGATACTAAGCAAGGTCATTTATATTCATGCCACGTGAACTTAATGTGTTTATATTAAAATGCATGTGCAGTAAAACCTCCACCTCACAGGCGTGGAGCACAGAGGGGGGGGGGGGGGC
>CAAKHC010013432.1:0-17100 GCA_901007825.1 Macroramphosus scolopax
AAAAAATTTATTTCAAACGGAAACTTTTAGGACTTTTAAAACAAACAGTATCTTGCTCACCAGCTGCCTCTCCACTGGTTCTTTTGGCCTGCACCGTTCTGCTTTTCTCTCAACTTTCAGAGCGACATTGCTCCTTATTCTCCTTTTACTTCTGATGCACAGACACTGGTTTGCCATGCAGGCAATAATCACAGAATGATTACAGGCAGCTGACACTCTGTCCATCAGCCTGGGTCCGCCTGTCTGTTTTAACCCCTTCATCTCTGAGTGGGTGTGGCTTTACAAACTTCACAAGGGGAAACAATTGCCGGCTGACAACAATTACTCTTTGCTTTCTTAGCGATACAGATTTTCAATGTTGCCTCCTTCCTTTTCTTCCTCTTCCACCTCAAAACAAGGAAAGGCACAACATTTCAGACACACAAGTACTAAACAATACACACATTACTATTAGTAATATATAGCGCTCAAAAAAATGGATTGGAAAAGTACAGGCACACATTAAAGGTTGGCTAAGGGAATAAACACAACTGCCAGCCAAGAGAGTCACTACAACTATTGGCATTTTTTTACATTACATTATTAATTATCAATATTACTCAAATACAACATAACTATTACTCATTTTCCTTAGTATTCATTTACTTAATGGCACACACATAGACAGAGAAATATTTCTACCCAGGTTACAGAAATTACAGACAAATGCACTGATAAGTGGTGGCATTGAAGCAGCCAACCAGGTTATCAGGAGCCAACAGGGGTGCGGTATCTTGCTCAAGGACACTCAGACATGGTCAGTACCGGGGGTCGAACCAGCTACCTTGTGGTTGCTAGACGGTCACTCTACCCACTGAACAGTGCCACCCCTAATAAAATTGTTATCGGAAGTAATATAACAACTTTTCTGTCCTGATTGTTCTGCAGTTAAACCACGCACCATTTAGCAAAAATAATGGCTCTGATATCATCTTTCATATCTAATTGCATTTAGCATTGGAAATATATACAAAAATTGTTTCACCTTCTGGCAACGACACGTTTCTTCCAGCTGAGTGCGTGCACGGGGGTTCCACTTATTATTCCTCTTTCCGTCGTCCTCCTCCTCTTCCTCACGAACTTCTCTGGTCACCGAGGCGCAGCTTTCCGGGAGCCTGGACACAGAGACGGCACCGTTCCCATGACGAAGCAGAGACCTGACCCGTGCTACTTTTAACTCCGGTTAAAAACATTAACATATCAACGCTGTACCTGCAACAGGCTGCAACTCCGCTCCTGGAACTGCTATTCTCTTCGGGTATAAGGGATTCGGTGTCGGATGTCTTCTCTATTTCACTGGCACAAGTCTTCCCGGTCCAAATGCTCTCTGTTGGCACGATCATCTGCTCGGTGCAGTGTCCGTATACAGGAGTGTTTTCATCATGTGGAGCTCAACTTCATCATGTCTCTGTGCTCCAAATGACTGTACTATCTTTAATTGACCACTAGATGGAGACAAATAACTCAGTGTTCAGCTCTGAATCCGTTGGCAACATCCGGGACCTCAATCTTCTTTAATCCGTTTACCTGTAGTATACAATAATACAATTTGTGAAAATGTATGTAAATAATCTACTCCATTTTGGTACAAGCAGGTGGGATCCGCAACGTTGACATTAATCAGCAGACCTAAAAAATTCGTTAATGCGCTTTTATTATGAAATACTTTGACCGGATGTGTTATTGTTGTTGGCGGAAAAGGACGTAGTAGAGCTAAACGAAGCTAACAGTCAGTATGACTGATGGCTGCCAACATAAGTCTGCGGGTACGTTCTTAATTTAATGGGCGTATTACATTTTGTCTGATAATTGATGGATCAGCTATATTTTAATCTATTACAGTACGTTAATTACTCTCCAATCACTACTGCGCCTGCTCAGTGGACAAATGCTCTGTCGTAGCTTAGCTTAGCGTTAGCAACCATTTATGTTGAGTTCACCGCTTTGAGCTAACGCTACAAGTACTGTGATTTCAGTGCAGCGAATATAATAAGTTCGGATAGACAGTGATTTTTCTGATCATTTCAATGTGATATTGTCTAACAACTCAGGACAGTTTGACGTGTGTCTTCATATTTAACTGATAGCAACATGTTACTCACGATCAACGATCGTGTTCAGTTGTTGTGGTATTGATCCGTTGCTAAATCAATTTTTCTATTTAAGCGGCGGATAGCAGAAGAAGACATTTGTCCTCTGGTGTACAAATGTGAGAGGAGCGGAATCAAATGGGAAAGAAAGTCAGTGGCAGCGTCAAGCCCAGGGGACAGAGAGGAGGCGAAAACACCTGTCTCAGGTGATAGAGACACAAACTGACATCATAATCACGTCATGACACTTGATGTAGAATTGCCCTTGTAGTGTAAAGCAACATTATCAATACATTTCTTAATGAACGGCAACTCCTAAATAGAGATGTACCGAAGGGTTAGGGTACGACCAGACAACTTCTACTGTTGTCTCCAGAGGTCCACAGTTTTCTTTTTCTTTGAGTTCATTGGTGTCCGGAAGTTGGACAAACAGATTGCTTGTTAGTTAATCCATCGCAGGAGGCGTAGTTCTCTTCAGATAGCTGTTACTCCGTCAGTAAACTACTCCACCGCTGCATGCGGACACATGCAATATGAAAATATGAAAATATGAATATAGTACAGATTCATTATGAAACTGTGCACTGTAGAGATTTGTATTATATTAGATATTTGGGGTATAGAGACCCGCCTACTTGTTAATGGAAAAAACGTGGTTGACACTAGAGGATAATCAGATCATGGTCAGTTTTCTGAAAAGCAAAAACAAACAAGTAAATAATAAATACAAATATAAGGTTTACATACAACTTAAGACAAGGCATAAATTAAAATTAGATTTAGAAAATGGATAATTACAGCTCTTCTTTGCGTCTCATGTCCCATGTGGCTTTTAAAAGTGTCCAGGTATGTAGCTAGGCGGAGGTACAGCCCCTTCTTCTCTCCTGAAGTCTTTTCTGTCTACTCAGATGACCAGATAATGGCTGAGGAGGCAGTTGCCATGGAGATCTTTGAGTCTAGTGAAGATGAGCTGGGACGACTGGACATCGACCTGGACAGGAAGTCCAAACAGCACAACCTCACTTCCAGCAATGTGCGCACCATCCTGCATGTGAGCGTCTTACACACACACACACACACACACACACACACACACACACACACACACACACAGTGATGAGCATGTCGAAACGCTACAATAAGTATCTGTATTTTTTCTGAGCACCAGCATCTTTCATTTTGCTTGGCCACTCCGACCACCTCTAGTCAAACATCTCAGAGAGGTGCTGTTGATGTTACTCTGGCTCTATTCGATCAGCCAGTAACCTAGCCATATGTTAGAGCGTCTTCTTCACGATACACACAGTTCCACTACATGTAGATCACTAATGCTTTACATGCTGTTTGTTTCATGTGTCCGTTGTCAGGAGGTGATTACCAATGAGCACGTGGTGGCCATGATGAAGGCCACCATCAGAGACACTCAGGACCTGCCCATGTTTGTGAGTGCCGTCCTGTTTCTTCACAACAGTTTCTTCACTGTGTTCGGACCGGGTCAATGAGTCTGACTGGTTCCATCAAACAGAACCAAGCTCACTGACAGGAAGCCATCTGATATGAGATTGTCTGTTTTCCATCAGGAGCCAAAGATGACCCGGTCCAGACTGAAGCAGGCCGCCCAGCAGGGAAAGGTGAACCCAGTCTCCCACAATCCTCTCTGATTGCTGTAAACCTGAGACCTGAATAAGTCAAACCTGTCTGTCTGTCTGTCTGTCTGTCTGTCCGTCCAGTTACAGTCACTCAGCTTGAGTCTGTCAGCAGAAACAACAGCAACGGTCAAGGTAAAATAACTCTTCAGTCTGCATGACATGTCTGTCTCGATCTGTCTGTCTCGATCTGTCTGTCTGTCTGTCTGTCTGTCTGTCTGTATGTATCTGTCTCTGTCTCTGTCTCTGTCTCTGTCTCTGTCTCTGTCTATGTCTATGTCTCTGTCTGTCTGTCCCTCGGTCTGATTTACTGTCTGTCCTACAGCCTCCTCAGTTCGTTGACATCGATCTTGAGGAGGAAGGAGACTCGTCAGATGAAGAGTATTGTCCTGATGACGAAGAGGAGGATGACACGGCTGAGGAGGTGAGTGATTCTTTGACCTTTGACCTGTCCTTGTATCTCTTGTCATTGTTTAAGTTTCTGTTCCTGGTCAGCAGCACTGTCAGTCGCTGCAGGATCTTCTGATGTTAGATTAAAATTAGGCTGCAGCTCGCTGGCCACCCACAACTGCTTCAGACTACCACATGCTACTGCAGACTGCTACATACTACAACATAGTACTGCAGACTACTGCAAACTACTGAAGACTACTGAAGACTACTACATACTACTGCAGACTACTGAAGACTACTGTAGACTGCCACATACTACTGCTGACTATTGCAGACTACTGCATTCTACTGCAGACTAATGTTTCACAGTACTAATCAAGTACGCCTGTGCCAGCTGGTATTTTGAGATTTGTTACCTCAAAAACTCCCAACACATCTGTACCAATGTGCTGTGAGAAAATAACATGAAACTGAAATTTAATGTCAAACAAATATTATATTTCATCTCTGAGACCAACATTGGTCATCAACCGATATACTTCTCTATTTATATTGATAAGTTAGTGAACATTAACCAGCTGCAGACAGGTAAAAGGTCACACAGACAGTCCAGGTTCAGACAGGTCAAAGGTCAATCGCACAGACCATGTTCAGACAGGTCAAAGGTAAATAAGGATGTCTCACAATGTGGCCTAATTCACCCGTTCACACACTGTTGGCACATGTTGCTGCTGCTATGCTAGGGGCCAAGCTGCTAACAGATTAACACACTGCTTCATCTGGAGCAATATGGGGTTCAGTGTCTTGGTACTGGACAGCCACTCCACCTCCTGAGCCGTGCAGCCAGTTTTTGGTCTGCTTCATCTATTCTGCTAAATGATCAGCTGCTCCATCATCTCTAGTTTCTCTGTTACTAAGTTAGTTAGCCAGCAAATGAGAAGACACAATGTAATGACTTAAATAGTGTGTGTGTGTGTGTGTGTGTGTGTGTGTGTGTGTGTGTGTGTATGTAGACATTCCTCAGTGATGCTGACAGTTTGGCTTCACCTCCAAAAATACCTTTCTCTCAGCCCAGACTGCTGGCAGACCATTTGACTGATGAACGCAAACAGGTACTCTGACCTCTCACCTAACACACCCTACTTGTACCTGACCTCTCAGCTGTGTCAAAGGTCTTTACAAATGGTTGACCTGCACAGTGTCTGATGGTGACCACCTGTGATTTTGATGAGCTGCAGGTTGTCCTAGATGTCAGGAAGCCACGTGCATAGTTCTTTTCTTTGATGTTTCAAAAGTGTTTGTCGTTGCCCTATCCAGGTGACTTGTGATCTGACAATGGATTGTTAGAGGGCTCAGGTGATGTCTGGGTGGGTTGTGGGTCATCCTGTCTCTCCTGCATCTGCAATGGTCCTGCTGATATGACTTATCTGTTGATTAGAGTTGTCCAGGACACATGAGGGAACAGGTGATGAACTCGACTTGCACTCCTGAGCACCTCCTCACTGCTCCTGCTGAATCCTCCTTCCTAGAGAGACTGAATGCTGTGGAGGAGGAGCTGGACAGCAGCCCCACCTACACCTATAGTCAGGTAACTCACTTCCTACCCCGCCCCACCTACACCTCCATCTAGGCCAGTGCTTCTCAATTACTTTCTGTTACACACCCCCTAGGAAGAAGAAAACATTTTGCATCCCACTCTCCGCCGCGACTATAAATAGTATAATTTGTCTATAAAATTGTTTTCAGTAAACCTCTGCATAATATTGTATCCTTATTAACATTAAAGAAAACAGAAAAAAGAAAGAAATATAGATCAACTTACAACAAAGAATAATTTTATTAACATTGTTTTTTAGCCTGTAACAGAAAAGATTTAAAGTGCATCAATTTGCCTGAAATTAAAAAATAATTAAATCCTTATTTAAATTATAAGCATTTTTTTGACAGCACTTGCGTCATCCAGCATGACAGAGACCATGTCTAATGCTGCAGGCAGTATTAGCTCCTCTGCTATGGTGTGTTTTTTTTTGCACTTAGCAATTTGGTACGCCACCGTATATTATGCTAACAGTGCTCGCTGGTTTTCTGTAGTAGCATTCACAAAGCGGGATGATTGTCGGCAATATTCGGCACGTTTTCGTTTAAAAAACTCTAGCGGTTTATCTGCGTGATTGGGGTGTAATGTCTTTAAGTGACGCCTTCATTTATTTGGCTTCATGCTGTCCGCTGCCAACATTTTAAGACACAGTAAACACATCGGTCTTTCCTCGTCTCCCACTGTAGTCACAGTGAAGCCAAGAGCTACATACGCTTCCCAAGGGTCAAACGCTCCCCACTTTGGCATCGTCCCACTATTTGAGAAGCACTGATCTAGGTAAACATCCCCAACCACCTGCTACCTCTATGATTCTGTTAGTCATTGATTGGGTGATTGTGCTGCTGCCGCTGCCGCTGCCGCTGATGATGATGATGATTCCACCTGTTTGATTGTCTGACTCTCTGCCAGTCTCTGAACAGAAAGGCTGCTGATGATGATGAAGATGATGAAGATAAGGAATGTTCCAGCGGTTTGGCATACCGCACACGCTCCAAACTTCGTTTGGTTAATGTCCCTCTGGGGCAGCTGGAGGCAGAACTCCTGGCCCCTGATATCACTGCTGACATGTACGATCAGAGTACAACTCAGCAGGAAGAAGACCGTCATTGGACGCTTTGGCTGCAGGGCCTCATGGATCCTGATAATGAAGGTCAGAGGTCACCTGACGGTGTAGCTGTCAAAGTTGCCACTTTACTTGATACCATGAGAAACAGCTCCTCCTGGTGGGAGTCATGGCTCAGGAGAAACAGCGGCCGTCCCGTGATCAGAAGGTTAGCGGATAGATCCCTGGCCCCTTCAGAGACCATGTCGAAGTGTCCTTGAGAAAAAACACTGAACCCTTACCTGCTCCTGATGTGCCATCACAGTATGAATGTGAAATGTTGTAAATAAATGCCCTATTTTCACTTCACATGCATCTTTGATCCGATTAAAATGAGACAGACGTGTTCACCTATCCATCATCAAGTTTCTGAGTCCTATTTCCTGTTGCAGGTCACCTCCTGGTGACCTGAAATCAGACGAGCTCTTCCAAGGTCTGACATTTGAACTTAAGCTTTCAGTCCAGAAGCAGGAAGTGTGATTCTGGATCTGTTTGGATTGTTGTAAACAGCTGAAGCTTTTTCGCTTTCTCAGAAGACGCAGATGATGATGATGACCCAGAGTACAACTTCCTGGACGACCAGGATGAACCCGACATGGAGGACTACAGGACAGACCGGGCAGTCCAGATCACCAGTAGGTGTCATCCCAAGTTATCCAAAAAAACAAACTGCTTTAATGATGATGTATGAGATGAACATCTGCTCTTCCATAAACTTTAAGTAGCAACATTAAAATGTGTATTTACTTTCCAGTATCACTTCCTACCAATCAGCTAACAAACCTGATCATATTATGCATCGTATATGTACAGTATAGCTGTGATGTATCAATAAATTGCTAGAGACTTTACAGCTAATAGCTTTGTAACAAAAAACACAAGGTCACAGATGATTATATAATGAACAAAAGAAGACAATTGGGTCCCGCCTACTTTCAAGTTACAGTAGTGTTTGTGGCTTTTAAAGCCCACAAGTAGTTGTGCTACAGTTTGATGGTGACAGCCCGGAGAAGCTTCCCCGGACTTAAGCCTCCGTATCAACTCTTCCTCATTCAGTTCTGTTTTTCAGAGAAGGAGGTCAACGCGCTGTTGGAGGAGCTCTTTGACACAGTGCGTTTACACAGTACAATCATCAGATCTGTTTACACACATTTTTCACAGTTTATTTGGTTCACCTCGATGTTCATTTACCATTTGGTCATTTAATACTAACGTCTGCTGTCTTTGCAGCTCCAGGAGTCGGAGGTGGTGACGGAGGAACAGGATGAGGCTCCATCACATACTCGACCCAAGTTCAATATACCCCAGGCTCTACGGTAGCACTGCTGCACACGCTGTTCACTGTGTAATAATGCATGGGGGGGCCCTGACACATTCATGATACTGGTCCTCCCGTTGGGACGGTGCAGCAGAGAAGTGCTGTGGCTGTTTGGGTTGGGAGGAAGAAAAATGGCCTCTGCTGTTTCTTCACACAAGAAGCAGGAAGAAGAGCTCAGCTGAGAGGCAACATTCTGTCTCAACATCTGGTCCGTCGGAGGTTCTGACCCTCCCGGATTTATACCTAGATGAATGTCCCGCTCAGAACCACAGCTGGCACAGCCATAGGTGGGCGTGCACGTAGCTCTTTTCTTTCCACGGTCCTCAAGTTGCCCCGCCCCTTTTAGGAGGTGGAAGTTGTGTTAGGAAACTGCAGATCTCGCATGTGTGTGTGTGTTTTTCTTTCTTTTCTTTTTTTTTTTTTTTTTGGGGTGGGGGTGGGGGGTGTAACCTACAGCACTAAAGTTCTTTTTTTGCTGTTCGTAGCTTTGACGCACCATTAGCTAGCATGCTAACGGAGCGGCGCCGAACCGTCAGAAAACAGTACGAAGCTCTTCAACAAAGGAGAGCCCTGCAGGACACAGCCGGTCATTATAGTCACAACATGGACTTGAAGGACACAGCAAGCCAACAACCCTCATCCGTCGTCCTGGTGATGCCGAGTCCGGTCAGCTCAGCCCTCCACCTGGACTGCACCCAGAAACTGCAGCTGCAGCAGCAGATCCAGCAGGTACATTCAGCGGAAACATATTGTCATCACTTCCTCATGTTCCAGACCCAGATGTAGTCTAGTTACTCATGTTTTCACATGTATTGTCCATCAATTAGCCATCAGTCCTCTAACACTTCAGGTGTCGTTCACCTGAGACTTTGTGACTGACATGTTTGTCTCTCTTAGCACGTGCAGCTGCTAACTCAGGTTCACCTTCTGAGTCACCATGTCAATGCTCTGAACCACGAAGCCTGTATCACGAAACACTACCTGGTCAGTCAATAAACAACAACACAAACACCACCTGCTCAGTCAGTAAACAACAACAACACAAACACCACCTGCTCAGTCAGTAAACAACAACAACACAAACACAACCTGCTCAGTCAATAAACAACAACAACAAAAACACCAACTGCTCGTTCAGTAAACAACAACATGAATATGTATCTCGTCCTCCCTCCAGGAGGAACTGCAGCATTTTGCCAGCCGTCAGGAGCAGGTGTTCCTCCCCAGCTCTTTCAGAGTGTGTAACCTGCAGGGGGCGCTGGATCTCCTGCAGGAGGTGAAGCAGAAGGAAGAGCCTCCTCCTGCTCTACCTGCTCCTGCGGCCTCCAGACGCTGGCTCCCCACAATGGCTCCTGCTACCAACAGTAAGGAGGACAAACAAACCTCCTTCTGAAATAACCATGTCCGATTGCCCTTTCTTCATGTTTTTATGGTTTTGTTTAGGCCACGCCTTCCCTCTGCTGCCCACCGACAGCGCCTGGCTGTTCGCAACCCGACCCATCTTCCTCTACCCAGAGCTACTCCCTGTCTGCAGCCTGGACCCCGCCCTCCATACACGACATCACCGGAGTGTTTACACCGCAGGAGAGGATGGGTAAATATACACCATCATGTGTGTTTAACCTCTAGGAGAGGACTGGTCTGTAGGCTGACATAATCCTTTCCCATGATGCTTCTGTGTAGACTGATTGTTCTGGGTCTGAAGCACTTCGAAGGGGGGGTCCAGCCGGATCAGCTTATCAGCTCTTATCTGCTCCGAAAGACACGATGGAACTTGAGGAAACGTGTGCAAGAGATGAGCAGCCCCAGAGCGCCACACAACGGGATCAAGGTGACGTCACTGCTACATCATGCAACACCGTATGACCACATGAGTGAATTTAAAAGATGAAGGTGTGACAGCTAATGGTGACCTATTCCTATCTGTTATGTCATCAGATGTTCGTCACACAGCAGGTTGTCCCCCCACTGCCGCTGGCCTGCAGCCGAGTCCAGTGGGAGGACCGGCTCCCCCCAGTGGAGAGACAGACCTCCATCATGCCCAACTGGCTCAAGGTGAGAAAGACTCATCCAGTTTCGAATCAAATGAAGTCACTCTATTCTTCCTTTTATCTGTATTCTAAAGCAACATAAACAGGATGGAGCCCAACCCTATTTTTGTTCTAATGTGCATCGAACAGATGTGTCATTGTGCAGCAGCTTAATCATGTGGTGACTTTAATTATTTTTACTTGCTTTGATTTATTTCTCATGCTCTCAATTTAAGTACTTAATCATTTTAATAATTTATTTTATATACGGTGTGAGTGTGGAAATATAGTAAACTCTTTTACCATCTGCAACACAGAAGTCGATTTCAACGTTTTAGTGCAATAACTAAACTGCCTTTATGTCACGACGTTGTGACTCATTTCTTTTTTATTCTAACCTGCAGAACAATCAGAACATCATCCTGAAGACCCGACAGGACGCCTGTTCTCCAAGTTACGCCCCTTTCCTCCCCCGAGGCTGCATCCTCAGGCTCCACCCCTGCTGGCTCAAAAGGTTGTCCCGCCCACCTGCTACCCCTCACAGACGCTTATTCACCCTGGCCCATAATGCATCTCTACTGCCAATCTGCCCTGCAGAAAGACAAGTGGACGGACAGGCAGAGACACAGGTGGATGGACAGGAAGACAATCAGCCAATCCAATACATCGCTGCTCCAGGTGTCACATCACTCTCGGATGCCCCCAATGTTTCAGGAGTAACGCAGTTGGCTCAGCCCCCTGCCAATAGAGCAGTCCAATTGGCAGCTATTCATCCCGTCTCCGCCCATTCAGTGTGTGCTAACATCACTCAGTCCTACCTTCCTATAGACCAGAGGAAACAGCATAGCATTTCTAGGCAAGAAGAAACAAGTTCCCTGCCCCGCCTCTCCTCCCTGTCCAACTCAGACACTACAAATCCCATAATGCCCTGCTCAGCTGAAGTTGGGAAACCAGGCTATATCATTCTCCAGATGGTTTTGATGCCCATGGCTCCATCCACCGCCAACTCCCAAAATGCTCTGGGGGAGCAGCTTAATGGACTGATCAGCGAAGGGCAGAGGGTGGTAGAGAAGACCTCAAATAGGCCCCGCCCCCAGCTGGAGGAGAGGGGAGATGATGAAGCAAGTTCAGTGTCAACATCAACTCTAAGCCCGATATCGTCATGTGAAGAGGAGGACAACTGGACCAAGATGGGTGTAATTAGTTTAAACGGGGTAGAAAACGGAGAGGCAGGAGATGCACAAGGAGGTGGACAGCAGGAAACAGGTGGAGATGGCAGAGAGGCAGGACAGGGTGGAGGAGAAAGGGGAGAGGCAGGAGGAGCTGGAGAGGAGGATGATGATGGTGGAGGAGGGAGGGGAGAGGATGGTGGAGGAGAGAGGGGAGAGGCAGGAGGAGCTGGAGAGGAGGATGATGGTGGAAGAGCGGGGGAGGAGGACATAGAGAAGGATAGAGATGAAGATCCGGATAGGCAGGGCGAGGAGGAGGAGGAAGAGGACTTTGATGACCTCACACAGGATGAAGATGAAGAGGAAGTGATGTCATCAGCATCAGAGGAGTCTGTGCTGTCCGTTCCAGAGTTGCAGGTTAGCATTCACCTTTACACATTTCCAGCAGCAGCTGATCCAAACAAACCGTTTACTGCTTCTTCCAAAGAGATCAATTCATGACTTCATATATACACTACCGTTGAAAAGTTTGGGGTCACCTGCTCTTTTCAGCATTGAACTCCATTATAATCAGCTTCATGAAATAATCACCTGGATGCTCTAAGGTCATTAGTAGTGACTAAACTGACCTTTGACCTTTGACCCCTATAGGAGACAATGAAGCAGCTCACGTGGCTGGCATCGGAGAGGAGGCTCTGTGCCGACAGGGACTCAGAGGAGGATCATTCTCCGACCTCCCCCGGCTCTCAGGAGGAGGAGGATGAGGAGGAGGAGGGGCCTAAAGGGGAAGAATCAGGAGAGGGGAGGAGCAGTAAGTTGGAAGGAGACGAAGAGACGCCATCCTGTGAGGGAATGCCCAGAGGAGGAGGGAGGTGTCCTGGACGAGGACGAGGTCAGATCTGTTTCTGTTTGGCTTGTCTGACTCACTTCAGTGACTTTAAGAGTGCAGTTTAAGAGTTCTTGTGCGTAATTCAGGAGGATAAACTTTGGCCTTTGTTCCTTCTCTGCAGGTCGAAGCCGACCTCTTCGAGGACTGAGGAGAAGTCGCCAGGAACGCCACAGTAAAGACGCTGCGAAAATGTTGCTGCTTTACGACCAAAACATCCTGGACAAGGACCCATACAGAGAGAGCAAAGACGTGGCTTTTGCCCAGACTTACCTCAACAGGGTGAGTTTCTTTCCTGTGACGTAACATGAGTATCTGCTGGTTCTCATCATCATAAATCTGTTTGTAGTTTGAATCAGTTCCATGAGCGTCTGAACACATTCGGTCTCATGTAAGAATACGTCTCCATCCATCCTGGTCCAGGTTGTGATGGTAGCAACTAAGCTGCTGCATCTCTCTCCCAGTCTCCTCTGACTCTGCCAGCAGGCTTCCAAGTCCCAGGAGTTCATAGGTCTGCTGGGATGTGAATGGGGCGGTAAGGCTCAGGAGGTGAAGTGGCCATTCTGTATCCTGTACGCATCCTTCACGCTGTGTCCTCAGTGATATGTGTGTGAATGAGGCAGCACTGTAAAGCACTTTGACAATCTTTAAGGTAGAAAGGCGCTACATAATCCCGGGTCTGCCTGGGGGGCGTGTCTAGAAGATCCTCCAGAACTCCACTCATTTCATAATTGTCTGTTGGATGAGAGTCAGCTCCTCCCAGTCAGATGATCACTGGTGTGGGCCAGCTGTGCATGAAATCTTCAGCGGTCATGTGTACTCTGTGCTGGACCAAGGGGAGACACTACTAGATATGAAATTCGGGATTTATCATGGGATCTGATTCTAAGCTGTGGTCCTGATTTCTGAGTAGCCTTGTCTGAGAAAACACAGAAAAAATGTCTATTAACCCTTCCAGAACCTCCTTTCGATGGCTTTCTATGTGTCTTCAGGTTCGTGAGGCCCTGCACGATGTACCCGAGAAGGTGGAGGAGTTTGTGTCTCTGCTGAATGAGTTTGAGCGAGTTACAGGAGGACAGGACATGGTCACTATGTTCAGGAAGCTGCGTTGCATCCTGGGAAACCGGACAGACCTCCTCCGAGACTTCGCTGCTTTCCTTTATCCTGACCAGGCGCTGGAGTGTGGACTGGTGAGAAAACAGGTGGAATACAGGGTCAAATTGTTACCTGTCCGCTGTGAAGGGGATCTCAGGTCCATGGTGATGGTTACACCTGATCTATTGCTGTGAAGTTGAGAAACATCTTGAAGCTCATCTCTTTCTCTCCTGATGTGCAGTTTGAGGAGCAGCAGGCGTTCGAACACAGCCGTCGTTTCCTGCGACAGTTGGAGATCAGTTTTGGAGACAATCCATCACATTACCAGAAGATCATCAAGGCTCTGCAGGCCGGTCCAGACCTGAGCCCAGCCAGCATCCACGAGGTACAGTAGCTCCACAGTCAGGTTACTGTTCGATCACCATGTTATTATTTGGACTCTTCAATCAATCAGAATGTGATTGATTAACCTGTGAATAGATGTTCTAATATCAGATGTTTCCCGTTGATGAAAGCTAACTAGCTTTAGCGTGGGTCACATCCACTGTGTTCTAATCCGCTCAGTTTCCGGACTTCAGCCGAAGTTACAACAGTTCTTCTTGTTTTTGACTCGGTCAGTGGAGATTCTTGATGAGTGAGTTTGTTGTTTGTTTGGCTTCAAATTTGTGTTAAAGTGATCGACTTCCTGACAAACAGTGCAGATGTGAATTTGTGTACGTGAGAAACGCCAAGATGCTTTTTAGATTATCAAGAATTTCTGTGTCTTCAGAACCTCGGACTCGCCTTGTGTTTAGTAATCAGAATTATCTATGTCTAATGGTTAAATCTTGTTGCCTGGCAACAATGAAGCTAAAACCAATCAGCTCTTTTCTGTCCTATAGCTGAAAGCTCAGATGGCCTCGCTGCTAAAAGGCCACAACCACTTACAAGCTGAATTCTGGGTGTTTTTTGACGAACTCCGCCCACCTCCGGCTCGCCCGGGACAATTTGAAGAAGCTCAATGGCCTGAAGAGGGAGGGGGTGGGTCAGACGGAGTAGAGGGTGTCAGCTTTGGGGCAGGAGCTGGGGCAATTGGCGGTTTTGAGGAAGTTACACTCCCAGAAGTGGAAGAGGAAGAAGAGGGACATAAAATCCAACCAATGACAAACCGGCGGCAGAGGAGGAAGATGGACGCCCACAGAAATTATAAGGTCTGAAGACTGACGCCTCACATGGAAGGTACCTTTAGCAACTTTGTCCCATGAACTTTGTTCTGATGCTGTTTTGCTCCAGGAATGTGATTGGTCGGACAAAGAATGGCACTGCCTCTGTCACGACGTAAAGATCCGAAGACACAGAAGGAAAGGATGCTCTCGCTGCGACGGCAACAAGGTCTGTTTCTCAGGTTATCGAGTATGATGTGAATGTGTACGGACACCTGACACACCTGCTTATTTCCCCTCCAGAGCTCAGGGGGCATCTCCAGAGCTTTGAAGACCCTGGACCCTCTGTATGCACAGATAAGCGCCACCCTCGAAGAACCATGTGACAAAGACATGCACCTGAAGGGAGACAACAGTCCTCAACCAGGTGTGTCACTGTAACAAATCCGTTTGTATGCATGTAAACGTTCTTGTTGAACTTAATGGGGTGCATTCCAAACAGAAAAATGTTCTGTTGAATTCAAGCAACAGCATCTTGTAAAATTGCACATATTCTAACGAGCTGTTACCATGGTAACTATCCTGATGTGATGATGCTGAGCTTACATGCTGAGCTCGTGTGCTAATTTAGGCTACTCACTTTGTTGGAAGTAGAAATGTAATCGGTTTCTCAAGGCCTTCAATGTTTCGCTGTCGCGTTCGACAGCCGAGAGAGACCATTTCTATTTCTGTTGTCTTATACCATTGTCTTATCTGTCAGATCAAACCATTGCATCATGGGATGGCTCATTCCCTCTGACTGATGAGAAGGAGGATGAACTCGACGATGAGGAGGAAGATGAAGATGAGGAGGAAAAAGGAGAGAAGAGGGCCAGGAGAGATGAAGCACTACAACCTCCTTCAACCACCTCCATCACTTCCTATCCCCCTATTATTTCTACGTCCAACTCTTTCTCCGCCTCCTCCAGCAGACACTCTATCACTTCCTGTTCTTCCATCTCAGCATCCGTCTGTACCTCCTCTGCTCCTCCTCGGCTCGGTCCTCCTCCTGACCTCCCTGTCTGTGCAAAGAATATTTCCCTGACTGCGAGTGGAGAGAAAGTCATCCTCTGGACCAGGTACACCTCCTGCTGCGCACCTCCTCTGGTCTTCTGCTCCATCTGTTTGCTCCACTGTTTTGAGCAGCAGGAGACAGAAGACAAAATGAAACTGCTTGTTGTTTTTCAGGGAAGCAGATCGAGTCATTTTGACAACCTGCCAGCAGGAAGGAGCCGACCAGAACACGTTCCAGGCCATCTCCAGTCTGCTTGGCAACAAGACTCCCAGTGAGGTGATTGGCTGTTGAGCTGTGATTGGTTGATTATTTTGTTTATTTAGGTTTCTGCTGAGACCTGCTGTTAGTGACTCTTCCTTGTATCTCCAGGTTTCTCGAAGGTTTCGGGATTTGATGCATCTCTTTCGGACGGCAGCTCGTCAGGCCAGTTCTGAGGATGAGGCTCCGCCCACTGAGGTGGCGGCCAATGAAGAACAACACTGATGTTAACCAATCAGGAGACCTGCAGGTTCAACAAGTTTGATATTTTCAGGACTTTTATTGTGAAACAAATCACTGCTGCTGTTGAAAGACGAAAAATGTAAATATGAAACTGTCAGATTATTTGATGTTTCTGTAAAAAGATTTTCTTTTACAATAAAACAGTTTTTCATCAAAGTCTTTGTACCATCCCCCTCAGACCAGTTCAGACCCCCTCACAGAGTTTCCCTTAAATCTTAATTTTGATGGAATGTTTTCCTCTACTGATTTCTGGTCTGTGGTAAGCACCTGTAATCTCCACTGCTCTTCTTCTGGCCCCATACCCCTTTTCTTCTGCCTCTTGATCTCGTCGGGCTAAATCCAAAGTTCAGTAGAGACAGTGAAATCAGCCTCACCTGGATCCTCGCAGCTCAATGAGCAGCGGGCCCCCCCGCTCCTGGTTCAACTGATAGATGGGGTTGTGTTTATAAGAGTCCTTATAGTTCCCACAACCACCAGCGCTGAGCCCCTTCCACTGGCCGTTAATCTGACACACATGAAACACACAGCTACAGCACTGGATATTCCAATGATGTCTGGGCACCTTCCCTGACACAGACTGAACTACAGAACACAGCCTTTATGTGTGTTAGCTTGTGGATGTGAAGGTCACGTACCCTTTTGGTGTGAGTGAAGGGATTGGAAATCTTGGAGAAGGTGAATTTGCATCCGGAGTAAACCTAGTGAGAGAAACAGACCTGGTATTGAACAGTCAGCGGGTCTCACAAAACCCCCCAAGTGGAAGCAGGAGGTTGAAAACACACCTATGGAAGGACAGATGTTGGGTCTAACTGTTGTTTCTATGTTAATAGTATCTGCTTAAAAAATGAATGGGTCATTTGTCTGTCAGAAATGACTAAAAAAGCTACACCAAGAGGAGAGGAGACAGGATAGGGGAGAGGTAACAGGGAGGGGAGAGGTAACAGGAGACAGGATAGGGGAGAGGTAACAGGAGACAGGATAGGGGAGGAGACAGGAGACAGGATAGGGGAGAGGTAACAGGAGACAGGATAGGGGAGG
>CAAKHC010013435.1:0-14670 GCA_901007825.1 Macroramphosus scolopax
TGACAAATGTGTCTGTCTGTAGAAGAGGATGTGCAGGCCGGCACGTCTCTGCAGCACAGCTGTATTTAATTTAAAATAGTACTTTTGCACGTCCGTCTAACAATTCTGCACCTCCTGCCACTTGAAAATGTCAGTCGGTCAGTCGGAGCTGCGTGTTGACGTCATCGGCCGATAATCACGAGTCAAACAGCTGATAACTTAATTTCTAGATTAAATTGACTTTAACTGCTCCGCGACATGAACAGACGTTCGATTAAATGTCATGATGTTGAAATTCAATATGTGAACTAAAGGGCAGAACCGCCAGTTTAAAGACACCTTCTGCCCCCCCCCACCTGCTCAGCAGCTGTTTTTTATTCAGACAGAACTACGAAACGACACTCCATTTGTTTCCTGCATAGTTTGGAATCAGAAGTCTTTCACAGTCTAAATGCATTATTTATTTCAGCAGGGGACTCTCATCCCCAGTTTAAGCGGTTCAGGCGTCGCATGCAGCACTTTTTATCCCTGCGAGGGGAGAAACGCTTACAGCACCTTCTCAGTGATGCCACCAGAGTTCAGCTGCTGGTGCTGACAACACAGGAATGTGAAGGAGCCTCACTAAATGGCTTGTTTCCATCCGTTTTGCTAAAAAATCTCTGCGGCTTCTCTGCCACAAGGGATGCGCCATTTACCGGATGAGCACATGTAATATTCAGTGTGCAGACTCAGCCAGCGCCATGAACGATCTGTTGCGACGGACCTCTGAGACGTCTGAACAGCAGGGGAGAAGTTGTGTTGCATGTTTGCAGCTGCACAGCTGCGTCTCTGTCTCTCATGTCCGTATACTGTTTCCTGCTGCTGAGTATTTGTCGGCTGATATAACGAGCTTGTTTGTTCCTGCTGTACATTAATTCAGCGCGGATGCATGTCAGGACACCAGCTACACCAGGGAGGCACGTGTTGCGTATAAAGGGCTAATTTATCTGCTTGTGTGTGTTTGTGTTTGTGTGTGTGTGCGCTCAGAAAAATTTATTTTAAATGACGTGTTTACACGCGACAGAGGATCATTATCATTTAGGACCTCTTGTATACATAAAACTGATGTTTAAGATGTTATTTTTAAATCTTAAAATGTCCATTTGTGTTGTATAAATGAGGCTCTGTAATCTCCCCTCGAGCTGACTAAAGAAACGTGTTAATAATGGATGTGTGTTTAAGTTAATGACTCATGGGAGGACTTGGCAAGAAACGGCTGCACAAAACATCAGCCTGCCTTTCTATTCGGGATCATACTGTGTCTAACGGTGTGACATGTAGTCCAGGTGATGGTCGTGACTCCAAAACACTAAAACGTAGACACGTGTCGTTATATATTTTAAGAATATCATCCTTAAACGTGTGCACAATGATGGTAGAAAATGAAAGTATGTTTGTCCTGTGTGTTTCGGGCGAATCAGTTAAGTGTTTGTGTGCATCAGTGACTTGGCCCGTGTTTGTCTGTTTCCATGGTAACGCCTCTCATCCTGCACTTCTCTCCACAGCTTTACAATGATGTATTTATATCATGTAAAAAACATATTTGACTGTCGAATGTACTTCAAATAAAGAGACATCGGTTCATACAAGGCTGCGTTTTGCTTCCTCTCACTTCGATACGTTTGAGTGACTGATACCGATTTTTTGCATCGGATTAAATAAAACTTAATAAATGAAACTCAAAAAGTTAACATTTTTAACACTTATTGTCCGCACTGTCTGACAAGCAACAAACTAAAGTTTTTACTTTCTAGCAGCTGTGGCCTAAAGGTCAGAATTAGGTTTGGTACCGAGAAGTCGCTGGTTCGATCCCCTGGACTGGCAGTGAGATGAAGTGCTCTAGAATAAAGCATCTAACCTGATTGGCCGTGATAGTGAAGACATCGACCACTGCCAATTATCTAAAAATGATTAATCGTCTAATGAATGGTCTGATAACATCATCTATCTCTCTGCTCATCCGTGGCCCCAACATGGTGTCAGTCCCCATGACGACCAGCAGATGTGTACCTTGTAGTCAGAGTGGAATGTGGCGTGTCCTCCTCCCACACGGACCCATCAGTGTGTTTCTGTGACCCTCACCGCTGTCAAACGTCAGCCCACTAATGAACATCAGCGAGCCTGCAGGGAGACTGAAGGCTCCTTCATGTGTAAACAGACTTAACAACAACATTAGTAATTATTTTCCACAAATGAATTATGAGGTCAGACCAGAGCCGGTAAAACACTTTTATTATTAGTTTATCACGAGCACAGACTCCTGCTGCGGCGTTAAAGAGTGTGGAGATCATCACGTCCTCCTGGCTTTGCGTGGGCGGCAGCCATTGTGTGGCACGGGGGTGTTGTCAGTGATCGACACCACCTCCAGGCCTCCCATCGTCAGCCCTTTGATGGCAGACTGCACAACAAACAGAAAGATGTCCGTTCGTTAACAAAGCTAATGGGAACAGATCAAGATGTCACCGAGGGTTTGAAATTAATGAGGTTTACTTGTGCATCGGATCAATACAGAACAAGTCGGCTGCACCAGAAACACACGTTTCATCCTTTGACCGTTTTGAAATGTCTCATTATGCCTGCGGGTGAGTGTTAGGTCGGATTCATATGTTCTTTTTAAAGCTACATGAACATTCAAGACCTTTGAAGGACTTGACATTATTACTGGACATGAACACTGCCTGAATGAACGGAGTGTTTGTGAAGCAGAAAAGGATCTTCAACATCCCACACAGGTCGTTTATTATCTACTCACCAGACGTCCGGGGCCGAGACCTTTGACTATGACGCGAACAAATGTCACTCCCTTCGCCGTGGCTTTCTACGAAGAGAGAAAAAATAAAGACGGATGTTTGTTCCGCAGCCATTCATCCGCCTGATGTATTCAGAAGACTTCAGCAGCAGGCGGACAGGAAAGCAGAAAGAAAAGAGGCAGTGGGCTTCCTGCTGCTGCTGCTGTTGTTTTTAATACCCGACCTTATTTAGACCTCATCATCCACATTCCCAAAAGACTGGACAATTAGTTCCTGTTTCCTAACTGTCTGATGGTGGTGCTGGTTGACAATTTCATGTTGGAAGAAGTCTGAGCCGGCACATTTAGACAAATGAAGGATAACGTGAATAATCCTGCAGGCCACTGTAGTTTCTTTTACCCCAGCGGTGTGCAAAATCTTTTTTTTAGGCCTCAACTCAGAAAGAGCTTTGAAAAAGACTTCAACAGAAACATTAATGATAGGAGGACCACCTCCCAACTTTGACAACATTCAAGCTTCCACATATGGAAAAAAAAGGGTTGCAATCTGCAGCTTGGCCACTTGATTTCACTAGAACCTACAAACTAGTCCTTTCAAAGTTGACACATTTTATAATTTTGTTATAAAAGGATGTTTCCTTGTTCGCCATTGTAGACAAATTCACTGTTTCACCTCCAATCCATTCAAAAAAGAGGAGAAGTCTAACGTATTAGACAAACACATCTTTTCTTTAAGCTGTACTCAAAATTCAAACGTGGAAAAACAAAGATCCGAACAATCCTACATATCAGCCTGTGATAAATGACTGGTAGCACTACAGTCAAACACTTCATTTCACTAGTGCGTTTACTGCAAATCAGTTTGACCTTAACTCGATTAACTACCAGCCGTCATTAATCAGAACGATACCGAGTGTAAAATTAGTATTTTACACCAACTGATCCAACAACTGCTACAGTTTATCTCTAATATTCACATAGAAAATGTTGCTGGGAGCAAAGTTGATGTGCAGGTGCACTCCGGACTAATATTAATTTATTCTATAACAAATGCAGACACTGCTGACTTAGCAGTTAAAGAGGACTGAGTCTCAGTAATTATGTGTCTCATGGTCCAAGAGCGTGAAACAGAATCTCCAACCTGCTGCCACATGAAGTCAGGAGAGTCAAATGAGAGGACTTACAGCAGCAGCAGAGATGCCAGCAGTCTGAGCAGCGATGGGTGTCGACTTCTTGATGTTCTTGAAGCCCTCTGTTCCGCAGGACGTCCTGACCATCGACTCCCCTGCGCTGTCTGTCAGCTGGATGTGTGTGCTGGTGATGGACGGGACAGTGAGCAGAGCAGATGCATTTACTTTATCGTTTAAACATAAAACCTTTTTCATTGTAATCACACAGGTGGAACTAATGCAATGCAACTTTAGACCCTTTTCACCAAAGCTGTTATGACGAGTTATTTAATCAGGTGTAATCGATTAAATAAATTATGACCCTGTTATATTTAGTGTCAGGCATGCAGTGAGCCAGCATGCAAATCATCGGGGCCCCTGAGCTGATGGAACAGCCAGAGCAAAACATTCGAATAAACACTATTATACATCCTCACACTTACTTGTTATATGTGGCTTTAATGTGCGCGATAGGCAGCTCCTCAAACTTCTTCCCGGCCCACCTGAGGGGACTGTCCTGGCCAGGTAGAGGAGGGAAGTGGCTGAGGGGATAAATCAGACGTTAATATCCTGAAACAATGCAGACTATTAGTATCTGAAAGAGAAGTCTCACCTGAAGCCTCTCGACTCTTTGGATGCTGCTGTCTCCTGGAGTCTGACATCACTGCTACATAATGCTCGCTGCAGCCGACTGCTTCTTCATCCACACAAACACACACACAATATATTTACATCACATTCAGACGCTTATCTATCAGCTAAAAACGAATTTCTGCCTTGAGGATCGTCACCGATACATAACGGTTGACAGTTAGCTAATTAACCTCGCAGAGCTAGCAGTTAGCTAAGAAGTAAACAAGTTAAATACTTACAAAGAGCTTCCATTTGCATTTAGGGAGGCAGCGAACTGTCGACACACGTTACCCGCCGAACTAGCTAATATACAATTTAATTTAAACATATTTAATACGGTTTTAAACAGTTAAACTGCTTGGTACAGCTAGTTTATACACAACAAACGTGACATTGAGGGCTACCGATCCAGTCTAAGCAGTTATTGGTGTAGGGGTGGCGAGAGCACAATGACATTATTACTGCCACTACAAAGACATAAAACACTTGTCAAATTTATGTAAACATATATGATATATAATTAAATAACTATGGTTAATTTCTTTGACATTTATAATCATATTGATTCGTTTGAGAAAGGTTTTTAATACGAATCTCCCCCCACCTTTTTCTGAGTAGACCGTTCGTTTTTCTGCACAGAATTGTGGGTATAAGCGGAAAAATGTTGCCTTCAAGACTTCGTACAACCTCGGAAATACGAGACTTCGCGGCGAACGCTCGTTTGAAGCCATGGAGCATATTGTTTAAAATTCGATCTGATTGTTGTTCTTACGAAATAAACACATGCCTTTTTACATCAGTTTATGTTTCGCATCGAAAAGAGAACAAAAATTGGCTGAGAATTTCAATTCCGTTCGGCTTTCATGAGTAGCAAGCAATGTCCGGATTTTATGCCTAGACAGGGAATGTAGCAGATAAAAGATGGCTGTACCCTGTGGAAGGATGGCAGGTCGGTCCCTGCTACGATATCTGTCTTGTTTTGGGAAGACAGCGGTCGGACACTCGGTGTTACGTCAGTTTTCTAGCAGTTCTGTTTGCCGGTCGAATTCACAGACCAAAATATTGACGGAAAGGGCGAGTTCTCCGTGGTCATTGAAGGCAGCGGTGTGTGTGCAGCGGCTGCCGGTCATCAGCGCGGACTGCAGCCCCACCGAACAGCGTTTCACACACATGATGCAGCAGGTGAAGTGATTTTATATTTAAATATACACCTGATATCAAATACTGGGGTGTGACTGCGAGAAAGTAATTTACACTAGCTGCCCTCAGACTTCAATTCCACATCCGGTTTCGGCTAAAAGAGCTTTAACTTATGAAACAAGGGTCAAACTTTTGGGAAGGCTCCTTTACTCTGCATATACTGTAAACAACTGAACAATCTTTAGGATAAATAGGGATTATTTAAGCTAGATAAACATGTGTTACTCCTGCCACCTCTTATTCCACTCATATCCTGACCAAGTAATACAGCTTTATTACTTTCTTGCCTAAATAATGTACGTTTATTGACACTACACAGTCTACATGGCTGCATTCCCTCTGTACCCACTATATATTCCCCCCATCAGCTCAGTAATGAGAGGTCACCCTGGAGTTTGAGTTTGTATTTCTTCCGGCTTCCTTTCAGATGGAGCTGGAGAAAAGCTTGCTGTCGGATCACGAGCTGCAACTGCTGGAGGATGCCGAGAGGCTGCGTCGCAAGCAGGCAGACGACTATGATTCTGACGAGGAAGAGGGCCGTCGGGACCAAGAGATCGTGTTGGCGCAGGACCTGGAGGACTCCTGGGAGCAGAAGCTGAAGAGCTTTCAGGCTGCGTCGAGGGTCAGAGGTCAGTAAGGGAAGCAGATGTAACCATTATACTTCAATATTTCAGATAGATGTTTGTCACGGTCCAGTCATTCTGTCTCCTGTTCAGGTGATGGTGTAGATGAGGACTTGACGTCAGTGGAGCGCTGCCTGGCCGACTCGCTGTTCCTTCTGGCGGAGCAGCCGGTCGGTGACGAGAAGCTGTGGCTGCTACCTCAGACTCAGTGGCAGGAAGGAGAAACCCTGCGGCAGACGGCTGAGAGAGCCCTCGCCTCCCTGCCAGGTGACATGAAGCACTACTTGCTTTCACTCACATAATTATAGAGCAACTCATCACCTCCTGTACATCCTGTTGCAGCGATGCAGAGGCGTGTGTCTGCACGCTGTGACATCACAAGGACCAGCGGCCCATCTGGCTGTGATCAGAAGTCACACACACCTGAAAGAGCTTCTCACTCTTTAACATCCCACGTGTGCAGATTATGTTGTGGGATTTTACTCTTTTATTTAATATTTTAAAGGTTACCAATATTGTAAAAAATATATATTGAATTACATTTTTACAACTTCATTAAACTATTTACAGGTTTTCTTGCAGCCTGAAGTACAAAAGACAGAGTCACTCATGGGTTCTTAGTCACGCTGAACTATGCAGAATTTAATGTTTTATCTAAACTCTGGTTAGAGCAAATGGTTTATTTCTGGCGATAGTTTAAATGATATATTTTTGTAAAAGTTTCACAAATTCAAGCTTAGATGTGGTTATTCTGTATTTTTTTAAGATCTGATATGTGTTGTTTTAATACTGCATTTAAAGAAAAGAGCGTAAAATTAATGAATCAATCATCAAACTTATCCACAATAAGAGGGTGAAATAAAAACCTGCATTTCAACCTCATCGTCTTCCCTTTGACGTCCGCTGGCAGTCCAACAGACTTCAGTTCAGATCAGCAGCAACAAGCAGAGAGCAGGAAGAACGTTGTGGTTCAGAGATCACAGCCGGCCAAAAAATTATCCCAGACAGGGACTCGATATTTAACAGGAGATGTAGAACTGCCGATTCTTAAATGGAGTCAGCGAGTGTGCTACACCGCTCATGAACTATTCATGTGCTCACTCCATCAATCACGTCTCATTAGGACTTTCCACTTGACATTAACTTTGGTGGAGGCTTTTATTCTTATTTTGTCTTGCAGGAGCAGGAGTTTTATTACAGCTGGACTCAGAGGGAACTGAATAGACGCCAACTGATTTAGACAACCTGAGCTTAGATTAATAATTGGAATAACTTAGTTGTTGTTACTAACTCACAAGCAGCTGAAGCGACCTTTGACCTGTTCGATCCCAGAACCTCTGTTGTCGTCTCCACTGACATGAACTCACAGCAGCTTCTCTTCTTGCAGCTGCTGGTTTCAAGGCGACTTTCCTCGGCAACGCCCCCTGCGGAGTCTACAAGTACAAGCTGCCCAAAGCTGTGCGGACGGAGAGCTCGGTCGGAACAAAGGTATTCTTCTTCAAAGCCGTTCTCTCCGACAGCGCCGCCGCAGCAGCCCCGAGCGCTTCTTTCATGTGGCTGAGAAAAAGCGAACTGCAGCGCTTTCTGAAACCGGCGTACATGATGAAGGTCGACCGCTTCATCCTCGGCCTGTGACGACGCAACTGCTGGGGACACTGACTTACAGAACGGTGTTTGAGAGGTTACATGTCTGCTGTCTTGTATCATAAATCAATCTGTGTTTAATTGTATAAAATAAATTCTTTTTCCACACGTGTCCTCTCATGTTGTGTCGACTTTACATGCCCAACTTATATCTGCGCTGGTGTCTCGTGTGCAGAGCTCCGACTTCTGCAAAACAGGAAGTCGTCTGTCTTTATTTTCCCACCAAAACGGTACATAAGTGGCCTAATAGAAGTCGTAGTAGAGTTCAATCTGCAACGCTCTGCATGATAAATTCTCACAGCACGTGTTAAGTGACTCAGAGCGCCACCTGCTGTTATGGAGGGCGAATAACTCAAGCAGATTCTGCCAAAAGTCGCAAGACACCTCTTTGTCTTTTTGTTTGATACATTTCTTTGTTCACTTACCACTTCCTGTATTTGTGTCGGAGGTGTGATTTGTCAGATTCCCAAACCGCACTGTTAGTTAGTGAATCTTAGGTGCCTTTGTAAAACATGTTTATAACGTTTTGAGACATTGCCGGGTTCAAAAGGCAATATTAAAGGATATAACTGCCAAGGACAACGGAAGAATAAAACATCAGCAAAGGACACAACAAACAAGTTTAAACAATACAACCTCCAAAGCCCCAAAACGCCCCCGATCAACACACATAAAGAAGTTGAATGCACCGTGTTGAGCAGGCCAGTCCGGTCAACGTGACCCTGACAGCTTGCCAGAAGTGATTTAGAGGTGTACACATCCAGAACCGGGAGGGAACTGAGCACTGAATGTTGCATGCTGTCCTTCGGAGTGCTCTCTTGATGCTCGGCTGTGTGGTTCTTGCAGGCCCCCTGTCCTCAGTCTACCAGTAGATGGCAGTATTTACACGCCAGCTGCAGAGGAGCGCTGTGAGTGAAGCTCTGTAATTATGCTTGTATGGTGACCTCGGGGGAGGGGTGGGGGGGGTACTGCAGAGAGAGCATTTCTGATCAGCTTCCTCTTATTCAGACTGAAAATATCCATCACACCAGGCAAAGGTGCCTCTGGAATATCCACGCGTCTCCTTAGATAAGAGCATTCTGATGTACCAGCCTGGCTTCTCCACCTGCGATCCACCTGCTCTTTTCTATTTCTGTCAGACGGGACAAAGAGTTATTAATGTTGTCGTTTTTTTCCCATCTGTATTTTTCTGGGTCCGTTGAAAGCCAGTGGCCCGAGCAGAGACGTGAGATAGTCTGAGTGCAGAGCTCTCTCTCGGTGTAGATGTGAGATGTGAAGGTCAGGGCGAGTTGATAAAGGCCATTTCTGACTGATAGATCGTTAGGTTTGCACACAGAACCAGAACGCACTGTACCGCCGGCGGAAAATGCACTCACGCTGCCCTGAGTCCTGTTTTGGGACTTGACATCAAATCACTGTAATCACAGGACCGAAAAAAAAGAGCTGCTTTCTTCTCCAAGGGGATTCAGGAGAAAGAGTCTTCACCCAGTTTGTAGTGAAACGACCTCACAGGTTAGAGAGACGGGAGCCTTCGGTCAGGAGGTTGTCAGTCTGAATCCGTAAACCATCAGGGAGTTGTAAGCGACTCTCATCCCTCCCTGCAGCAAGGCACTGACATGCTGTAGTGGAACTGCTCACCCAATGACCGATTGTATGTAGGGAGGTTCATGAAATACATCTATGAATGCAAGATAGATGATGAAGAGTTGCAGAAACTCCCCCCTTTACTCACTGTAATCTTATGTGTTTATTTGGTTCCACCTTAGCCACCACTCCTAATCTCCCAGCATGCATTGCTCCGAGCACTACATTATATTTCATGTAGCAACGGTCAGCTGAGCACGCAGACGTTCAGCCTCCATCCTGCTTTGACTCCACACAGCGAAACAGACGTCCGCTGCTGAGGGAGTTTTGGATTCCAGTTAACCTTCCGAACGCCAGCAGCCGCCTTTATCATATAGAGAAATGGACGCCGTGAGAGCTCACCACAAGTGAAGCCAAAAGATCCTGATCGCCCCCTGGTGGCTGGACAACCAAAGCCATAAGGATTTATCCTCTGGAAACCATGAATCATGGTAATCTACTAAATATTGAATGTTGGTAGACTGTCCAACCAATCAACCAACATTGCAATCTCTAGATAACAGTAACGATATCTTACCTTGATTCCGGAGTTAAAGCCGATAAAAATGTTCAACATTATACATGAATGAATAGACATTAGTCAAAATAATCGGGCCTGACAACATCCGCAGACGGCTCGAATCAATCGCTGCTAGTTCTTGAAAAGTACATGGCGTCACCTTTTGTCTGTCGGAGCGCCGCTGACTTCCGCCAAGTAAAAACAGCAATGACAAATATGAAAAAAAGAAAATCATTAATGTTTTCAGGGCCTTTCATATCGCTGAACCGGGGCTGAACTGAATTCTCTGACAACCTTGAGAGAAGACATAAATACTTTAGTGGCAGGAACATCACCGGAAAGATATTCTGACTTTATTGAATTGCTTTTGTTTGCAGGGCACGACTACTCCAGCCTGTACCTCAGCAGAGCTCAGTATATTTACCACAAGAGCAAACTGTGGCAGCGTTAAGAGAAAATGCAACAAATGCAGTACCTGCTGCGTTGCCTCGGGCTCTCTAACAGTCAGGGTGGCAGACGGGAGGAGGAGGAGGAGGAGGAGGAGGAGGAGGAGGTGGAGCTGGGATGAGGTGTCATACGCCGAGATGGTTGGGATCTGTGACTGAGCGGGGGGGAGCGGGGTGATGTGAGCCATCTGAACCCATAGTCGA
Source organism: Macroramphosus scolopax (assembly GCA_901007825.1). Lineage (NCBI taxonomy): Eukaryota > Metazoa > Chordata > Actinopteri > Syngnathiformes > Centriscidae > Macroramphosus > Macroramphosus scolopax. Next base: position 10,830 of record CAAKHC010013435.1, read on the forward strand.
ACATCCATCACAGCGGTGAGGCTCCGAGAGGAAAACAGGAAAACAAAAGAAGCATCAACCACAAAGATTTGGCGGCGACCCGCAGCTCCAGTTAATCTCCGTCCTTCTGCAGGGACGTGAGTCTCGTGTCTTCACTGGCTGTGTGAACATCTTCATCTCCAGGCACGAGCAGGGACGAGACTCTCTGTTCGAAGCATCATCGCTCTGCAAGAACATCCTGTATGTCACATGTCTGCAAGATATTCTGCAAAACATCCTGTTAATTATTATAATCTATTTTACTGGTCTGTTTATAAACTGTATTTTTCCCTGTGTTTATCTTATTTATTGTTTTTTTATTTTTTTGTACAAGTTATTGTCAAGTTTTTTTATTTCTTACTTCCCAAAGCGACCTGTTACACCGGATTAACTTCTAATCAGCACTTCAATTAGAAGTGACCTCAGGGAGTGCAGACGCCTCCTCCAGGGTTTGTGTGATAAAATGCAGTTTAAAAACAAAATCAATATTGTAAAACACTTTGACACTTTGTTAAAGGTCCAATTTGTAGTAATTATTCACCTAAAAATACCTTTTGTTTGGCTTAATGTTGAAAAGTCTGGATTTCTGTCCGTATTTTCTTTTGCTGAAGCAACACGTTAAATCATCGAGATGAATGTTTGGTATTTCACTTCTGGCCGATGCTGCGCGGCGTCGGACCGGCCACAGCGGACGTGCCTGCATTAGCAAAGAGCGAGAGATTGTGTGGAGTGTTGTTGGGATGGAACAGTTGGAGATGGCAGACGCTCCTCCTGCTTCCTCCTGTCCCTGTCTCAAACTGCAGGAGAAGGCTTGATTCCTCCACACCTCCATCTATCCTTCCTTCTCAGCCATCCCTCCATCCAAAGCTGTGTCCCTCTCACTTGGTTCCATTATGTGATGTAACTCGTGCAGGAATAAAAATACAGTTGTATTTATTTCTTCCGTCCATTTCTTCTTCTCTTTCTCTTTGTGTGAGCCAATCGGACCCTTCCTCCCTCCTCTGCCTCATCCCCACTGACACACGCTGGCACCCACACACACACACGCAGATCAGCTCATACTGTGTCTGGCAGGCAGACCTCCGGCCCACAGGGCGAGTCCTCTTCCCTTCCTGGATCCGCCACCTCCTTCGCATCGCCCAGATCCTTCCCTCATACCCTGGGAGCTGTCAATCTGAAGCCGACTGGTGAGTGGGGGATGGATGACAAATAGGGTGTTGGGGCTGGGGGTTGGGACTGTGAATGGACAGCAGGAGTGTTAAGGTCACATCCTACTGTGCAGTGAGATGGCATCGCGTCAGGACGGAACGACCCCTGCGTTGACCCCGACTTCCTCCATCACTGTCACCCCCCCCTCACAGCACCCCTCCTCCTCTCCTCAAGGCCTGCAGGCCATCTGATTGGCTGCTGGGGTTAGCAGTTCGCCACCCACCACCAGCTGGACCGCAGCATCATCACACCTCCAGGTCACTGGTAGCATATGGAACTGAGACTGGAACAAGTTCACTGGTTCAATACTGTATAATAATGCATAAAGAGAGCAGACAGAGGTGCAGGTGGAACATCTGGCGCCTCTAAACCGTGCAGATGAGTCGACTTTAGGAAGTATGCAAAAGAAACCTTCACACAGGTCCACTGATTGGTGGGGATATTTTGTTGGCAGTGGCCTGTGAAGGGGCCAGTCCCCTTCCAAAGACCTTTCTGATGACGATCAATGGTCCCACGGGGATCTGTGAACGGTTATGCTTTGGCAGCAGCTCCTGTCCGACGTCCCCTCCGGGATCGGAGGGGACAGCAGCTGCTGCAGCAGGACCAAACATCTGGCAGAAAGGTAGGAAAGTCAAAGTCTTGTCCTTAAGGTTGTGGGGAGAGACGGTGGCACGGAGAGTCATGTAAGACGTCGCTGTCATCGTTAACAGACTGCACACAGCACGGCGCACTATTCCCCTGACGGAGGGCTGATCTGAATCTTTCCTTCAAAGTGCTGTTGAGCATTTTTGGGATGATAACAGACAGCAGTTTTGATAGGACGGCCTGAGGGACTATGTTCGACAGTGTTACACACTGCATGCACGGTGGCAGCCGGTGTGGAGGACCTTTCCTTTTTTTTTTTTTTTTTGGCTGCCTGCTGAACTGCACAAGACGAGCCAGTGGGAACATTTTGTTTCCTCGCATGCATTTGAACCTCTGTGGGTTGTTTACACCTTTAAGGTCACATCTGAGTCAATATGTCATGCGAGAGTCATCAAGGCTTGATTGGTTGTGGAATCATTTTTTATGACCTTCGGGCCTCACTGTCAGTTCTTAGCTGAGGGAAGCGAAATATAAAAGAGTGAGTGATCACGAGAACAAATCATCTTGAATCTATAATATAGAACATAACATAGATTTAGGTGTAAAGCCAACATATCAATAATATCAACTAGATCCGAATTATGCAATATAATTCATACAGAATGTTACAATAGCAAATATTGAAACTGTAAATGAAGAGATTTACAATCCTGTTTAATTTGCTGATTCTTTTTCTGTTTGTATTGTGAAATGTGTTAGTTTCCTTTTGTTCTATTTGTAATAATAAGATATATACATATAGATATATGAATGTATAATTCAATATAAAATTTCAAGTTTGTATTTAAGTTTTTTAGCATTAAACTCCAAACCAATGAATCACCTGAACGTTGGGGTGTCCACCTCGACTGTAAGAAAGAAACAATGCTAACTTCCTTAGCATGAATCAGAGGGTGAGACTTTCAATTAACAAGTCGATTTATGTTCCGACACTCACCTACACTTTGGGGAGTGACTGGAAGAACGAGATTACTGCGGCGACGGAAGTGAGTATCCTCCTGATAACATGGGATGTTAACGGGCTGATGAATTGTTCCATTTTAGCCGCTGCTGCAGGGTGAAGAGCTCCCGAGAGTGAGATAATTCACACTAGTACAGCTGCAGCTCCTTCTCCTTAAAGCACCTCTCCTCTCACTGGTGGAAAACCTCGACTAGTTACCTTGTGTAAAGGACCCAAAAGTGGGCGGACCCTATTCCCATTCCTTATTCCCACCGTGCACCAAATGCCTGTTGTGCCATATGGAATATGGAGTAACCAGGCAGGAAACCTGGGTGAGGCTTTACAGCACTTGACACTAACTCAATACAATTCTCAATACAGACGTTGTTGCAGTGGCGATTGAACGGAGGATGAGGCTGATGGAGACAGTTGAGTTGAGTTGGTCCAAGTCTACCTGCTAGCAAGTTCGGATGGAGAGACGGTCATTCATTTTTTACATTCATAACGTTACAAGTAGTGCGGTAGTCTCCCTGCTGGCAAATCAGCACGGTTAAGTCCAATTAATACCAATTGCGCCAGGAGACACCAGCTGCTGCTTAGCAAAACTGTCCACTGTCCTCAGGGGCCACACGGTGTATTATAGATGATTACAAATGACTTCTTTTAAACATTTTATTACTCCGAGTTGCTATTTTTATTTTTTTAACCGAATCTATTAAAAATCTGCTGCAGATTTTACTAATTCTGCGCAGCAATAATCACAAAAACAACTTCTGCTGGATCCTGGAGGGACGGGCGAGCAACTCTCGGCTCAGCAGAACTTCGAATGCTCCGGGGTGAAGCAACACCTCGTGCAAGACATCTGCCAGGGAAAACAGCCTGGCTACGCACACACACACACACACACACACACACACACACACACACACACACAGCAGCACAATGTCAACACTTTTATTACCTTATTATTTTCCCTTAAAACTGAAATGTTTATTAATCATTGACTGATGTTTTATACAGAAGCCGCAG
>CAAKHC010013435.1:30521-48688 GCA_901007825.1 Macroramphosus scolopax
ATATCACATCAGATCACAGAACTTCCTTCAGACCATGTTGTTAGATGTCCAATGTCATCAATTTGTTTCATGAGGCCGGTGTGCATCACAAACACTGTATATATCTACATATATAGATATACAGTGATCCCTCGCCACTTCGCGGTTCACTTATCGCGGATTCGCTATTTCGCGGATTTTCATAATGCATTTTTTTTTTTTTTGGTGCATTGTGCTCTGCATTCTGATTCGCTAAAAACTCACTCCCGCTTCTTGTATCAAAACATGCTACGAATTGTGCTATCATTTTGTCGTCTCGTGCAGTTATGTGTACGTACTGCACACATAACTGTTGCCCGCGGTGTACTGCACCGCGGGCTTCAGAAGAAGAGAACACTGCAGAGCGCAGTCAGGATGCAGCGGCCCAGTCTGAAGAGCAGTGAAACGGCCTACACGCGAGTCACTGTATTTGTATACATGTAATAGTTGCTAATTGTAAAAAAAAAAAAAGTTTTCTATTTCGCGGATTTCACTTATCGCGGGTCATTTTCGGAACGTAACCCCCGCGATAAACGAGGGATTACTGTATACTGTATATCCCGTCTTGATTTGCCCACATACAAGTGAAGTCTGTATGTCACTCAGAACAGCTGTCAATCATGACGTCACTTCCCGTTTTCACTCATCGAATAACTAATTAAAACCGATCTTATAAGAAGAACAAACAATTGAACATACTTTGGTGTAACAACAAAAAAACCAACCTTCCTTGGGAAAAAACGTATATTTGAGTTTTTTGTTTAACAAAAGTCCCACCTGTTAACAATGAAGGGGGCGGGACTTATGAGCTGAACTGCAGCCATCCACCAGGGGGCGGTCACGCTCTCATGGTGTCTATCAGTGTACATGTATTTGGTTCATTCGAGTACACTGTATACTGCAGCAGTGTTGTGATTGTAAACCAGGTTTGTATTCATTACAACACACACACACACACACACACACACAAAGTTTGATTGGCGGCACTGATGTTGACCAACAGACCTGAAAATGGACTTTTAGGTTTTTTCCCCGTCCAACTGTTTGTTTTGGGAGTTCTTAATACAACCTGTGTGAGTAAGTGTGTGTGTGTGTGTGTCAGTGTGTATATATAATATAATAAAAAATCATGTACTTTTTGGTGCCAGAACCGGGTCCCGCTCCATCCATCACCGCCCGGAAGCAGAGAACGTTATTACACCCCGACAACCACCACGAGGGCCGGTGTGTGTGGAGCCGGTCATTGTGTTGGATGTCACAGTGAATTGTCGAAACATATTCTGAAGTTCTTCCAAACTGGGTCAGCAAACCAGTGAATCACTGCTCAGCATCTCGTACCCCCACCCACATCCTCCTGCCGGTTCTTACTCACTGGAGAGAAATAGCCTCACCACCTCTCTTCTTTTGCTCTGTTCTTTTCGTCTATCCATTTCCCAGAACACCTGACACGGGCATATTGTCAGGGCACTTACTGTCCGTCCCTTACGAGGTGCTTCAGAACCTTGAAGAGGAAACGGACCTCGCTGTAGCATCTTCTGCTCTTGCACTCAGCGTGTTTTATTCAATGTTGCAGGGATGCTTCGTTGGAAAACAGATATACTTACTGTACTTTAAGATTTTTGAAACTGAAGTTGCATTTAGTAAACTTAGAGCTGCAGGCTTGAATAGATTTAATGTAAATCACTGCATTCAAAGTACAAGGAAATGAAGCTGGAATTGAGGAAAATGTATTTTAATGTATGTACTCATTAAAGTGTTTTAGTACACGTTTATGCACTGAAATGAATATTGACGATGGAGTTGTACAAGGATCATCGGCCGGAGGGATGAAGATGGCTGCGGAGATCCTCCAACCCTCAGGCAGGATGCAAGATAACATTCATACACAAACACGTGTTCACAGTTCAACTTCAACTATCTACTTCCACTTTAACAGGGTCAGCGATGGTTCTTCTGTGTGAGCTACAAGTCAGAAAGAAAATCTCAATATCAAGATGATACAAAAAATACAATATAAATTATATAAACTGGACTTGATCAAACTTTTAACACACTAAAACTAAAGTGTGCGTTTGTGTGTGTGTGTATGTGGGGGGGGGGATTACAACAGGTGTGTAATCTACATAACGTAATCAGCACACAGTCCCAGTGGTGACAATAACCTGCAGACAGAACGGTTGTTGGCCTTAAATCCACTGAGCTCGCAGCTTGTTTTGGTGTCAGGAGCCTCCACAGCTGCGTTCTGTCACCCCGAGTAACAAACAAGTAAAATAAACTCCTGGATGCCCTGCAGGCAGTTCGAAAACACGCTCATGGTGACAAATACATAAATGCTAAATAGAAGTAATTGATTATATGAACAGGCAAAGGACACGACGGCACCGTGCAGCCCAGGAGAACCGTCGACGTTCGAATTAATTTACTTGTTTTTGACTTCAACTTTCTCATTTCCATAATGTCAGAATTTCCTTTCATTTGCATTTCTGAATGTAATACTGTTAAATTACAAGTTGAAGAATGTCTTTGTGCTTTTATTTTTTAGGAGGCGTCAACGCCTTAATTAATTCTGTGTTGTGCACATAATGCTATTATCTCTTTCTTCTGATTATTGCGACACCCTCCAACTGAGCATATAATACTAATAATTAATATATGTCATCGCACCGGATGTTCGCGGTTAACCTACGTTTGTTAGCCGGTACAGAGCAATGAGAAGTGAAACAAGAGGGATACAGTTGAAGAAAAGACGTCAGTGCTGAGGTTTAAAAACAGCAGACGTCCTCTGGAAGCTGTCAGAACAATCAGGCAGGGTTGCAGATGATCGATGAACCAGCATATGTCTGGCGTTGGACCCATTAACAGTAAGCTCGTCCGCACCATTTCCTTGAACAAATGACGAGAGTAGTACAGCGGAAACGGACAGTAGCCTCGAACATATGTCGCCGTCGGAATCGGCTGAGACGCTGACGAACTCCAAGCTGGGTCTTTTTTTCTTTCTTTTTAAACTGTGACAACTTTAAAAGCTGTTATCGAAAGCTGCGAGACAGACTCACACCGCCTGACGGGATTAATTTCATCCAGGTTTTCATTGACTCATGTCGGGCAAACAATCAGTGCAACACGGACGGGCGATTGGTTTATCGTCATTTCTTTATTAGTCATCACCAGCGGCCTCCCAATCAGGCAGATGGGTCCTGAAGCAGCATCCCTTTTTTTTTTTTTGTTAACTCAATGAAAGGACAAGATGGTGTTGTGTTTTGCAGCATTAAAAGGCAGCTGTGTTCATCTGTAAGTGCAAGGCTATGCGGACGTACCTTCCACTGCCACTGGTTGAGGGCACTGGCTCGTTTTATTGAACGAAATGTTAACAAGTTAAGAAAGAAAACCAAACAGATGGCGACTGCAGAGCCGAGTGGCCCAGAACGCATTCCTTTCGCTATTTACAGCAGAAGTATGATTGATGGAGAAAAGGTTTGCTCAGAAACAATGCTAAAACTAAATGCAAAGATCCGTCCATACGGGGGCTCAATCTGTTCCAGGAGGCCGTCTCTGATCTGACAACGTGACAACGTGTAGATCAGCGTGTTGTATCACAGCGGTACGCTCGCAGATGGGAGTCTTTTATCATGTTAATGCTCCTCGTATTTGCTGATAGGGGCAAGCTGGGTACTGAAGTGCTGCGAGAGACAGGCATCCGTCACCGCTGCCTGTCCTCCGTCAGGATTTGTAGACGGAAATAATTTCTACGACATTAAACTCAAATATCTCAAATGACATCTTGTCAAGACCGGAGTGCGAGCACCTTTCCAGGGGCTGAAAGAACATTTCAAATTTATGGATATTATTTCCTCGGAGGCAGTGCGACAGGCTTCTCGTGAAATGTATGACTTCCTTATCTTTCTGTCAATTCCTAAATGTTCCCCCTTGTTGCATATTGGCCTCCTTCACCTGATATTGTATGAGGCTATAATAAGGAAAGTCATGAAAGGGGCTCTGGGAAGAATCGTCATTTTTAAAAGGTGCTATTCCAAAACAAGCCTGTTCTGTCTTATATTAACTCTGTCCCTCAAAGAGGCGATAGCGACTCCTTGTGGCGGGATGAAGAAGCAGCGGCTCTACACCGATCTGCAGCCAGACGCCTGAGCTCCTCACCCTTCTCTATGGAACTCATTTTGGCCGCTTGTATCCGTAATCTTTTGGTCACTACCCAAAGCTTATGACCGTAAGACAAACATAAAGTATGTTTTTGCTAAGATGCTAAGTAACGTTAGATAGATGTGTTGCACACGAAAAAATATCAAACCCACGATGTTGCGGCAATATTCTGTAAAATCGTTGAGAAGCTGTATGTGAATGTACTGTCACAGTCGCTTTATTTTTACATTGAGCATGTTTCGGGAACATTTCAAGTTCAGGATACAGCCACCGGTAATTGTAACAAAGTACATTCATATGTTAAATGTAGCTGCAGGCAGCACTCAGAGGCAAGAGCAGACCTGAGTCACCGCGGCAGCTTGATGAGATCTTAAAAGGGCGGCCGGATGCACTCAGAGTGTAGTTTTATATCAGTGGAGCAAAGATTGGGTGTAATTTAGTAATGAGATCACATCCTGATTGGCTTCTGTTTTGGCTCTTTTGGATGAGAAGATCACAATAACACAATTTACAATTTGTCTTCTCTCAAAACCGAAAGTATCACTTGACACAAGAAGCAGCTTTGTGGGGAGAAATACTGAAGAGGCTGTATAATAACTCATCTTAGGGGGTCGGTCAGTAGATCATCTGGCCCAGGTTTGTTGGAAGATCGGACAAATTCTGTGAAAATGTTTCTTGAAAAAAAAAAGAAAAAGTGTTGGAAGGTCAAGTATGGGGGATGTTGATGTATCTCGGTTGTTGGACTCAGAAATACAGCGGCACTACCATCACGTATCACACGTCATATACCGATGCTACTAGCTCATCAAACAGCCGAGCTGTCTCCTTGCATCTCATGAGGCATTTGAGTCAATATGAGATGTACTCGGCTCCATATGTCAATAAATAGCTGGGAGGCAGTTCGCGGTGGTTGATGGGCCGAAAGAAACTGGAATTCGCAATAGGAGTTTGGTGTTCAACTCCATAGTTTACAACCATGCAAACACTGGGCTCTCCACCTTGTTGCTTCACTTTTAACATCATCATTTCCGTTATTTTTCAGTCATTTTCCTCCCCGTATTCGGCATCCTGTTTTGTCAGTGTGCAGGTCTCTCCGGGGCCCCTCTCAGGAACACACAAGTTCTTGGTTTCTTGATGTATTACTTTTTTTTCCCCTGGCTGCTCCCATTCTAGACACTTTCTGTGAAAATTGTCTAACCTACGCGAAGCGATGTGACTATCACTCCTTCGTGATACTAGAGTGAGTAAGTCTGCTAAGAAATTCACCCTAAAGCAGTGGGAGTAGTTTTGCCATATGTCTTATCAAATTGGAATCTCAGATGGAGGATGATTGGATGAATTAGTCTCACTGCGCTCGCCACCAGAAAAACTGTAACCTCTAAATTCTCACGTGGTGCGTAGAGGATATTCACAGAACTGGAAAAGAAAGAAAGAAAGAGGGACTTCTCTCCAGCAGTATTCTACAGATATGAAGAACCTGCATGGACGTGGAATGATGAATTACTTGTTTACCTCAGTTATTTACCCTTTTAGTGCTGAGTGCAGGCTGTAATAGAATGGACTGCATTCGGCTTGATTTAAATAAAAACATTCAGGAGTATCTACAAAAAAAAAGAAGCAGTTATTTATTGAGACTCATAATTTGACAGCACTCAGTGACATTCAGGAGAACGTAACCCATTACCTCCTTCTAACTTTCATTACTTTGGTACATTCATGCGTCATGAATGTACGAACGGACAAGAGCAATACTGAATTCTAAAGCAATGTTATATTTATTTTTATCTTTTTAATGTATGCCACAGAACCCGGCTCCGTCACGGCCAGTGGACCCTAATGCAGATATAGAGACAGAAGTCGGTTTCGATAAAATAATATAATTTATATTAAAGCAAAGTAAAACAAAACGGTGACAGGCAAGAATCAAATTAAGTCACTCATGGAACAGGGTTCCACATACGGAAGGTTCTGACAAAGACAAAGGGAAACTAAAACTAAATACAAACTGAACAAACAAGGTAACAAGACACAGGTGAGAAAACGAGGGGGCAGGCAGGGAGCTGATTGGCTGACGAGACACAGGTGACATCAATAACAAAGGGCGGGAAAACAAGCAAACGACAGGAAATAAAACACAAGGCAGATATATACAAAATAAATCACAAGATTTGAACAAAAACACATGAATACTTTGAAGTGACGAGAACTAGAAAACAAGAAACAGTTAGCTATAGCTCGGCTGGAGGGCGAAGCAGGAACATCACTTTGCTTCAGAGCACTTAAGCAACCAAGTTGTCATCGTCTTTCCTCAATCGGAGAAAACTCAGAAGAACACATGGCCTCCTGCAGGAAACAGCAGATTATTGTTTTATTCAGCTTCCTGCTTCACTGTGTGTCCTTCCATCCATAAGTTCATTGAGAATACAACTAAAGATGAGTAATGAGCGATAGAAGGTAAATCAATTAATTTCAATAAAAGGAGAATGTGAGGAATCCAGGCGCTGCTGTCTCACCACACAGCCTGTGTTCCCGCCGCAGCGTCAATAAAAAATATATAAAAAAACATTTCGGGCTTCAGTAGAACATCAATAATTCACTTAAGATGACTCAGCCTTGCTTCAAAAAAATAAGGTAAAGGAATAGCGGAGGAATCTGATTACTGACCAGCTGAGTGTAAAATAACCAGCTTACTGTGTGCATGTAAATGTCTTCTCCGGTTCACCCCCTTAATCTGATTGCAGGTTTATAACCTGCTTTTCTTGTGAAAATAAAAACTCTATTTTCTTTTCATTTATTTTTCTCAGCCAGTTGGCTCTTTTCCTCTCCTCTATTATTACATCAGTTCACAGTAGTTGTAGCAGTTGTCATTAATCCGCAGTCCTCTTAATCAGATTAGCTGCGACTGTGCCGACATACGATGTTGATTTTCCAAAATATCAGCAACATGTAGAGGTTGACTTCGTCCAAGAGGGGCCCAACCTAATTTGGATTTAATTTCCATGGAGGTTCCACATGGGTTAGCCCAGATCGGTTGTTAAGGGACCTTTGATCAGCTCCATTCAGGGCCCATATGGGTAGAATGTAGCCCAGTGGGAACCCGTCCAGTGCCCAGGTTTGCTCTGCCCATCGTTGAGCTGGTCCCAACAACAACCCACTTAAAAGCCCAGTTGAAGCTCACCTAACACGGGTACTGTTAACCCCACATGGACGTGTTGGCTGAGAATCTGGCCCCTATCGTAAAATGGTAAATCTAATCTTAATTCGAACTAACATTTCACACAAGCAGCCTCCTGATTCAACTGTGTTTGACCATCTGGTCCTCACAGAGCGCTGCTGCCTATAAGTGAAGACAAACAGGTGGGACACTTTCACTTAAAATGAATGACTGTTCACCAAAACAACAATACTCTTAAAGACGTTAGATGTAGATGTAGATGTTGCATCATTTATATCGGCGCTGGAGTATCTCTTCATCAAAAGAAGAAAGAAGAAAAGGCACTGAAGGGCTTTTCTGGCTGGACGAGACGTTTCTCCGATGGACAGCTGGTTCAGTCCAATCACAGAGTGCTTTCCCTTCTCCAAACACTTCTGTTTGTGGAGGAAACTGTTATATATATGAACATTACAACTGCTCTTTAAAGTTCACTGCTCACAGGAAATACAGGCTTTGTGTTGAACCAGGTCAAATAACGGGAGTTACAAATACATCAATCCTCTAGTGCATGAAAAGGCTGCAGAGAAGATAAAGAAATAAAAGGAAAGTTCATCTCACCACGTCTGCAGTTTCTTTTTTAAAATACTTTTTAAGATGTTTGTCATCCCCCAACAGCAGAACTAGCGCCGCGCTGCATTTAAGATCCCGTCAACAGCCGAGTTTCCAGAAAGGCTGCTGGCAAATTATCCAACCACAAAATGTCTGAATTAGTTCTCCAGCGATTAAATAATCCGATTAATATTGAACTGTAACAGCACCTAAAGGCCTTTAAACATCACCTCATCCGACTGAAGTGCACCCGAGCTTCACAAATGACTCTGTGATTGGTACAAACATGCTGATGTGCGTTTTGGGGAGAGTAACATTAGTGGTTTGGTATTGTCAGAGGGAACGAGAGAGATTGGTGATTAGCAATAATTACATTACGATAATGATAGTGGAATATACATAAGTGTTTAATGCACCTGTACATTAGGCTTCCACACTGCGCTTCGGAGAACTCATTACTTGTCTTATTGTGGTGCTACATTTATAAAAGTTAGCGTAAGGGTGCACTGGGAATCATAATTCACTCTCAACTTTTATGGGAAACTGCCTCCACACAAAACTTTTACATTAATAGAGTACATAACATTACAGGTATGAGTTATGATTAGAAGAAATAGGTCACATGACCCCTTATTGTTTAATTTAGTAGTAGATATTTTTGTTAGGTTTAATTCTGTCATGTTAACAATGATAAGTGATGTGATGATGTATGTTTGTTTGTTTGTTTGCTTACAAAAGGGATAATGATCCAATCTTCCAAACATAGCGTGCTTACTTATTCATTTTTGACTTATTACTTGTTGTAATTATGGTAAATGCTCTTTTAATGCGTGCACTATCCCTTTGCTACTGTAAAAATGTAAATTTCTCCGTGTTGAGACTAATAAAGGCTTTCTGATTTCTGATGTGTATGTGTGCTAACCAGCTGGCATCAAACCGTCACGTCTTGTTGTAATTTTGTGTTGCTGTTGAGTAACGTGAACACAAATATTTCTTCTTATTGAACAAGAAAGTGACAGATGGATTTTTTTGAGTTAAAAAAAACACTATAAAAAAATATATAAACATTTACACACAATGTCTACAACCTTCAATGAGTACAATATGTTATTAGGACTTTAATTATTTAGGTGACTTGTTTATAGTGAAATATTTTAAGTTACACAAACAAGGAAATGTAATTGTACTCAACTTTAAAATGTAACGTTGCGTTAAATTATTTGTACTGTCATGTGTACTAGAAAATAATGAGTTGGTAAAAATGAAAAGAGAGCAACATATTTTTGTGTTTAACATAATTTATTTTATTTTCATATAATTATTGTCATATAAAGTGAGCACATTTCTTTATATTGACTAATTGCATAATGGATGTGTTAATTGCTTTAAACTAATAACATGATACCAGTTTTTAAATTTTAGTACTGTGAAATAAAAGACTGTCAACTTAACATAGCAAATGTCTGCCAAGTCTGCAAGGGATGATTTGTATGTGTCAAAGTAACATAAACTTTTTATGTAATTCTGACAGTCCTGAACATTTTGTGTGGATTTCTGTGTCACGGATGAATTCGGGTTTACAGAGTTGCAGAGGAGCTTTTGTACGCCGATATCTGGGGTACTAATCACAGAAATGGATATCTCATAAACGGCTGCTCATGGATAGTCACGGAAACTCTGCCAAATTTGTCAGTGTCCAATGTAACATCTAAACTCTGCTCAGACAAGCCGGGTGAGCGAAGCCCACAGGAGCCCCTCTAAAGAGGAGATCAAAGGGACCGAATGGCAGAAAAATAAATGGCGTGGAAAAACACGGGCTTATGATAGTCCACGGAGATATGGTTTGCTGGCCCTGTGCCTTTTCATATCAGTTTGAATTAGAATGATACTATCGATTTTTGCAAGAGTGGCCTGACAATGTGCCTGTAGCCGGTCCTCGGAGAGTGAAGAGACAGAGGCAGCGAAAAGGAAGAAGGGACGGAGGGAGGCAGAGAGAGATAAAGAGGAACAGGAAGAGAAAAGACGAATGGATTGAAGCAGGGAGTGAGAATAATAGGCAGCGAGAGTGAGGGAGGATAAAGGAAGAGCGAGAGGCAGAAACATGAGTGAGGGTCTGCTTGCAGAAATAGAACAACTCCCCAATCAATTGTGCGTCGGTGGCCCTGCTGCGAGACTGCAGGGGATCCCTCAGCAGGAGCACATAAAGGAGAGGTCATAATAGGCCAATACATTAGATAAATGGCATTTACTGCTATGGAAACGACTCCAACCTGGCTGGAGGTTGCCCACCGTGCTGGCAGCAGGTTTGTATTTATAGTCCGCTCCTGCACCTCACTGTGCAATTTCTCTGACACCCCACCACAAACACACACACAGCACCACCCCCTCCACTTCAGCCTTGTGTTTTCTAACCATCTCTACCTCGCTGACTCTCAGTGCTCATCCTTCATCTAATATCCTGCCACCTACACATCCAGCTGCCCCTCCCATTTTTTTACAACCGGTTCCTGGCCACCGTGGTGTTCCGGGATGGTGCTGTTGGCGACTCCCCTCTTCCTGTCGGCGCAAGAAATTACCTGCTGGGGCACTAAGTGTTGCCCACAGAGGAGGGGCACTCATGATGGGCGGGATCAAATAAGTAAAGATTGTGTTCAGATATGTGGCAAATTTGTGACAACCGGGCACAATTACTGGACAATGTTTTGATTGAGGATCAGATACTAAATAGTGATTGTTATCTTTCCATTCTAACCACGGACATCTTGTATGTGTAGATAGACACCATGAGAGCTCAACAAAAAGACCGCAATCGCCCCCTGGTGGCTGGAGGCTATTTTTTATTTTGCAGTAAACTTCCTCATCACACCATATCCATTCCATCTGTCTATTGGCATATACCATTGTCAGACACTTATAATATCAATCTGAGCCGGTCAGTAGCAAAACAAGCTCCTTTTTACTTTGATGCCTCACTGCAGCAGTTTTAAAGGTTGCGCTGGTCTTCCTCGTTGTCTGATCGACTCATCTAAATGAGTGGATCGCCTTCAGGGTTCTGATTCCATCCATAAGAGAGTCGGCCTTCAGATTCTTCCGTCATGGCTTAAAACATTTGGTCAATGATTAAAGATTTTTTGCTTAACGTGACCTCTGGTTGCCGGTCTAAACGTTCCTACTTAATAATGGACCAATTCCAATAATTGGGCTAAGTGGATATACTTATAAGGAGTCAACTTGAAAAGGGGGATGAGGCTTTTCTAAGTGTACTTCTGGGGTTTTTGGGGAAGGAGATGAGATGAGATGAGATGGATGATAGCGTGGTTGCTCAAAAAGTTAGAAGGACAAGGGAATTCATTCATTAAAAAAGAGGCTCCTCTGAATTTCCACTCTTTCTATTTATCCCGAGGCCTTAATGTTGGCGTTATTGACACCTAAGAAGATTTCAAAGGCTATTGTGTACAAAAACAGCCCTTCTTCTCTCCTCCACACCATTTATCTTCTATTGGAGGATGAATAATTAATTCCTCATTGAAAAGGAAAAGGGCAGGCAGATTCACAGTATCGTCTCCGAACAAATACTTAGAACCCACAGACCACTGTCACACTTACGTCTCCCAGGGGACCAATTCCAACACATTTATCGAGCTTGAACAGTAGCCTGTCAGAAGCAGGTCAGAGCCGCTGCCGTCTCAACACAACAACGGTGGTCAACTAATGCACAGGGGAGGAGAAGACTTCAGGGAAGGCTTTGCTTTCAGGTAATGGCTCTTAGCGACGCCTATTCATTAAACAGAGTGTCTGAACAATAGAGCTCCACGTAATGCATCTGCTTTACACATCCTGCATTATTTATGAGTGGAGAACAGATTCACATTCAGAATGGGTTAAGAGCTTAAAGGTTGTTGAGGGACTTGTTTTTTATTCAACTCGGTTCATTCAGTGTAATGTTGAAATTTAAATGGGACGCTCATTCACGGGCAAAGTAAGAACTGAATAATATATATTGTTTCGCTGTATCGTTCCGTGTTTCCCTGCCAATCAATGTGTTTGTGTACGTGTGTGCAGACGCAAGTCCTCCCGATAGCCTAAAGCTGTTGGTACGCTCAGCAACAATCTACATCATATGACCGTCCAACCATGTCAAAGTGTAAATGGAATTTTTATAGCTGTTTTGAATGGCCACAGTCTAATGCAGGGGGAAGAGCCTGCCATCAAAACCCTTCCAGGCAAGTCACGCAGCCATCTCTGGTAATGCTTCAGGGCGGGGTTATATCAGGTTAACACGACAGGGCTCATATTCAAACGAAATGGGGGAGAGCCTTAACTGTACGATATCCGTCACTGGGACATTAAATACTGTGTGTATCGTATCATACCAGTCGATTCGGATTAAACCTGCTGAAAATGCTTGTCGACTTTGTTCAGTTGACGCTTTTTCTGAGCTGCCGAGTCTTTGAGGCTTCTCGAGTGGGACTTCTAGTTAGGTTGCATATTGTCAGTAAAACTTTGAAGTACACGTTTGAGACTTTGATGCATGATATGTATAATAAAGTATCATCAGCATACGGTGAAATCGACATGGTAAAAACACTGGGCGTCCCTGTCTTCTCTCCACTGTCATGGGGATTCACACAACAATGACAAAGATGTGGGTTAAAGATACCACTGACTGGATGGTGTGTTATTTAAAAGGTATAACTAAAAATTTGCAACTCTCTATTTACCAATTGATTTACGTACCAACACTGACGGGCTCCTGTGCATATGGGTAACTGCAGCCAGCCGGGGTAAAGTGTTTGTGTTTGCGATTGATCATCAGATGGGTTGAAAAAATCATATCAGTATAACAAACTGATGTGTTACGGACAATAATCACACATGGTTATGACTGTCTGATAGCATGTAGGTGACTTACATGGACACCAATTGCTTGGACCGTGCACACTGCAAACACTCAATCTGTTATTTAAGAACAGCAGCAGTATTGTTCCATATAGTGCTTTTCTTTTATTCCAAATCCATCACCTCGGCTCGCTTAAACTTGAGCAGGATCGGCTTCTCCTTGGCCAGATACTGTTAGTTAACCCCAGTAACCCAACCCACATTGTTACGGTCTCTGCAAGCAACCAAGCTTACCAATCTGAGTTTTATTGGTATGGACTCAACCCCAATGTGTGGTCACTATACATTTCTGAGAAGGTACGACTCCCCTCTTCCTGTTGGCGCCTATCAGCTTCCATATAGCCTCCACACACACACACACACACGCACATGCACACGCACACACATACAGACCTGGCATCTATTCCTGTGTTCTCACTACAGATGGAGATGTAGAAGTGATTTCATGTGGTGCGTATGCATGTGATAGGGGGGGTAATCATCACCATGTCCTCTATAACCTCTCACTTGTACCTATATCCTCACCTCCCGGCTTCCAGCAGAGCGTGTACATGTATGTGTTTGACAGTGTTAATAAAAAGGCACACACTTATTGCACAGTGTTTATAGCTATAAGACAAATACCATGAATAGAAGCGTTGTGACTAAATTAGTTACGTCTCAGACAAACCTGCAGGATGTGGAAAATACATCTCAATATTTACATAAACACTATTCGCATGGTCATCATGTGTTAGTCTGATCTGAGTCTATGTAAATAACTACATGAGAGCTCATTACGAGTGTTTTGCTCCGTATCCGGCAGCTTCCTTTAACATGAACAGTTTGACCCAGTTTCAGGCTCGATAGCTTGTTCTACACGACGGGGACATAATCACACAGTACAATGCATAAGCACAGTAAACAAAATAACAATGCATAACAATATCTGAGCCCCGAGTCCAAATTGGGTCGAATCATTTCATACTGAGAAGACCTGGTTCATTAGACTGGAAGGGTTATATCGCAAAGATCAAACAGGTTTCATCTGGAGGGACCAACAGCGACCACGGAGGCTGATTACAGGGAAACAAACTACCTGGACAGACACGCAGTGTGTTATTATATGAGTACTCAGCAGTGTGTCAATACATGAGTACTCAGCAGTTAGTGGACAAACCATGGAAGTCTTAATGCTTCCGGGGAGCTGGAAGGAGGACCTGGACCAAACATCACAGATGTTCCAGAGCCAAGACAATTTTCAGGGGACCCAGAATTTCTACCCCTGAACCAACGTCTTCATAATTGTATCACTGTCTAATGGTGCCCATCAGTTAATAGACTGCCAGCTGCAGTGTCAGTGGTTTCGTCCTTCGGGGTAATGAGGTGTTGTCAGCAGTCTCGCTGTCCTAGAAAAGACGGGTGGGGAAGAACTGTAGAATCAAGGAGACTCCGGCTCAACCGTACGGACAGCAAGCCAGAATCAATCCTGAATCATCGAGTGAAGAGTCAGAGAACTCAACAGTGTGCAGCACTGACCTAACAACCATGATGTCATGTGTGTGTGTCTCCTTCTCACGGGGCAGTCGGCCACTTAAACTTCATAGATGTGTCAGTGTTGATTGTAATGACAGAAGGTGCTGTGACAACCTGATAGTTTTTGTTTGATCCTGGTGACAGACGGGCACTCGGAGAGCGGAGACCTCCACCAACACTAATGTAAATGAATGCTTGTACCACAATGCCCCGAAAATGTAGTAGTCTCGTCCTCGGCACATGTTACACACCTCCAATGAGTTCAGGTAGTGTTTGTGTGATCCTGCTGACAGAAAGACAAACCAATGAAACATAACTTCCTTGGGTCATCAATTGAAAATGCAATAATTTATCAAAATATATGATTTTATCCCTTCCTTGTAGACAATAGTGTTTTCTGTGCTGCCACACCACAGATGATGTTTGTGTTGTTGGACCACACTTGAACATCTGCAGCGTTTGCTCTGAGGCGGCGCAATAATAGAAAACATAAAAGTGTAAAAATAGAGCAAATTGACGGTTACCACCTGGATTTCTTTATCGTCAAGCCATTTTTAAACCTGCAAGCAGGTTAACTGCAGCATTCAACGTAAAATCAGTTAAAAAAAGAGACGTTACAGCAGCTGACGTGTCTTGCAGTCTCTGTTTGCAAGGTGCTGTAGGCCGATAAATAATTGAGAGTGTGGATGTAAAGCCACACAGTGTGGCACTGGGCTGGCTGTGACAGAGCCTGGCTGAACAAACCTTGAACAGCAGGAGTGTTTTAGCAGGCTGGCTGCCGCTCTGTGATGCCACCTCGAGTCTGGCAGGGACACGTCGCAGTGTAACGAGCCTCATTAGAACACAACTCCATCGGCACATCAAAGACTTCCCTGTTCAAACCAGGAGTGGGATCACAATCCTTGGGATATTTCAGCACCTACTCCATCCTCAACCCCCTCACATCTCCCTCGTTGAGAGCAGGAGGAGGAAATGTTAAGTTTTGGGTCATTTTCAGATCTTTGCTGCTGAGCGGTGGAGGCGGCGCTGATTAATACAGAATTATGATAATGATCTGGAAGACGGAGAGAAAGGGCAGACGAGGCTACTTATTATCTCCCCGGCTCAGGTGATGATGATGATCCAGGCACGGCTGCCCCCGACATCGGGAAGGGACAGAGACACACTTTTATTTTGTCAAGTCAGCAAGCCCCACATCAGGTGGAGGAATACGAAACTATATCAATCATAGACAAGATCTCCATCGCCCCTGGTGGCTGGTTGCAGTAAGTCATAAGCCCCGCCCCCTCCCTGTTAGCAAATGAGATTTAGGCCAAACTAAAACCTGAAAGTACACTTCAGATATTTTGTTTTATCAAAAATTCTATCATTCTTCTTTCATTTTAAGGTAGTTAAATTTTATGATTGTTCAAGTCTTCATTTACCTGATAAGTTTTGTTTTAATTAGTTGTTTGATGCTATAAACAAGAGGAAGTGATGTCATGATTGACAGCTGTGATGGGAGAAGTTATTCGGGGAGGCATTAATGGACTTCTGTTTAGGAATTGTACAGGGGGGAGTCAAGGGTGGTGACACTAGTCTTCCATAACCGTGACTGTCTCTCTGTCCGTTTAGATAAATATAAATGAGTTGTTTTGCATTAAAGTGATCGCTTGTGATTGACTGTCAGCAGGACCAACAGCTCTATTCTCTGACCACCACTGTGTCCTAACTACATCATCGGCCCAACATGGCTGCACCTGTTCAACATGTTGGTACAGTGGGAGGAACAGTCTATGATTCCAAGAAAGTTGGCTAAAGAAATGTGACCTGTGCTGGACCAACAATGATATAAAAGAAACAGTGCAACAACACATCACTGCATGATTTGGAAAATTAAACTGATGTTGAACAACATTAAAACCGAGGCTATTCTAAATTTCCACAGGGGCATCTTCAGTAATCCTCGTTCAATAACAACGGCAACAAAGAACAAATCATTTGGAAAAATTAAATGAACTTAGAACAACTGCATAATTCCCATCGCACCCGTTTAATATCACTTGTTTTTTCCTTCTTAGCTTCAGTACTGCTGTGTGGGCGAGCGAGAGAGCGGGGCAGCTGATTAGTTTCCCACAAGACGGTGCTGCAATTGTTTCACAATAAAAGTCCTCCTCAGAAATGACGGCTTTCAGTCCGCTAGAGGGATTTTTATTTGAATCTGCCGCAGGAGGAGTCGGGTTTATATAAACAGTGTAATGTACTTTAAAGGAGCACATCAAAACAACACTTTATGTCGAATCTTGTCCTGCTTAGGTGATTTTTTTTGTTTGTTTCCTGCTTTATTTTGAAATACTCACCTCTCCTCTCGTTTCAGATGCTTCACTTCCATCCCTCCATCCTCCCCTGCCCTAATTTGATTCACCATCTCATCATACATTCTATTTTCTGTCCATGATTGCAGTTTCAAATATATGATTCATTACTTTTTTCATGTTAGTTGTTAATACAATAATTGATAAAGGCTGCATGGATGTGATCACCAGATTGTGGGGTCGTTGTAAAAAGACGATCCGTTTCTCAGACGCTCTGGACATACAAATATAAAGTAATATTAGTGACTTGCAAACCATCCTTCTTCTTCTCTGTCTCTTGCTTCTGTTCTCTGTTCACTTCTGGACAAAGTGACAATGATTGAAAAAATTATTGAATTCGGAAAAATTTATGGAAGCTGGTAAGTACAGAACTACTGGCACAACTAGCATCCAGAGATGCTGTCGGGATCAGCGTTAACATTTCACCCACAGTTGTTGTCATGCAACAGTTGAGTCACAGTGAGTCTCATTAGCTTCATGTTGTCATGATCCTCATTCAACAGAGCTGTTGAGAGAGATCCTATTACAGATGGTTAATTATTAGACTGTCATCCCACGAAGGAACAATGGATGAATGTGTGTTTGTAAAAAGTAAACTAGAGAATTAAACTTTTTTTTAATGATCTTGTTCCTCTGTCGCCCTCTCTCTCCCTGGATGTGTCGCGCCTCGTCTTTCCAGATCAAAGTAGTCGCTGCAGTCATTCCACTGCTCTTTAATGAACATATTTCCAGTCCACCCACATGCTTATTCAGTGCCGCCCACATCAAAGAACCTAGGAGGAACCTTGGCTGCTGTGATGAAAATTAGGCCTCTACCGCTCCCTCAGTCCAGCTTGGCCTCGGGCTTCAGCTTCAGTGCCTGTGAATTTCTCTGCTTAATGTCCTGCTCGCCGACACTGAAGAGGTCCTCGGATGATGAATAGAACATTTTCAGAGGTCCAGCGAATAGAAAGTCAACCCAGAGGTCAAGTAAACTTGGGCTAAGTATGTGTGGTGTCAGTTTGTGAAATCAAGCCTCTGTATGGAACAAGGATGTATGAAGAGGAGGATCCAGGGTCGTTCCTATTATTCTGGCAAGAAGTCAAAATCCATTGACTTCTGTGTACAATCATCTGCTTCCGCATCTACGCAGCCCATTAAACATGCACACTAAAGTTTCTGTAATTTAACTGTTCAAACTCTTGCACATTGTGCCTTAAAGGGCTTGTAGCTACAAGGAGTGCCCCCCCACACAGCGATTATTAAATTGCTTTTTTTTATTATATATTTATATATTTTTATTACTTATTATTTTACCTTTTCTTTTGTTATTGTATGTAATGAAACAGATTTTCAAAGCAATAAAAACAACAGTAATCTGCAGTGTTATAGTAACTGACATATTACATGGTAGTTTTGCACATTTCAATGACATCAAATATTTCAGTACTGTGTGGCTGCCCCCCCCCCCCCCCCCCCCTCTC
>CAAKHC010013435.1:48708-68508 GCA_901007825.1 Macroramphosus scolopax
GGTGGCCGCCCCCCCCCCCCCCCCCAGTATATATCAGAATTGCCCCCCTGTCTGATGCCTGAGCTCTTGTATCACAGCTGTTCTCCACTTACTTTAAGTCATAACCTGTGACATTATCACATCGTTATATTGTTTTCCGATGAAGAACTGAGCCGTTAGCCTGACAGGTGAAGAGACGAGCCCGAGGAGGTCTGACTTGATCAACAGAAGGAAAAAAGTAATGGATAAATCACAGAGACGAAATCGTTCATGCTGAAAAGGAAAGTGACTCTCAGAGCCAAAACCACAACATTTCCACTGCCGTTTCCAGACGAAAGGCACTTAAAGAAGGACGAGGGACTGAAGAAGCTGCAGATGTGGCTCTTATCCAGCTCAAGACAGGTCTGATTATGCTCAGCTCGATCATTAGGAACATTAACTCCAAACTGGTCTCTTTTTTCCTCACGATCCTGCCGCTGCTACTATTTCTTGCTATCGACTAAAAAACTGATCTCGTGAAACGAAGTCCTCCAACCGGATGTCGCACGGTCAACACGTGGCGGACCTGAGATGCAGAGAAAACCCTGCGACTCTCGTTACAGTGAACGAGGATACAAATCTTCAGTTCGGAAGCGGAGCAACTACAAACAAACTGCTCTGGTGCCCCCCGACGTCGGGCGCTTGTGAGTTTCTCTCATCTATCTTATCCTCTTTCTTCTTCTTCGGCCCTCTTGGGGACAAAGACGGGACAAACACACACACACACACACACACTTCGTAGTGTCCACGTGGGGCATGAGCACATGAGCATGAACCATTTTTGCAAATATATCCAGACGTGATGGTTTCAGTAGCAGATTTGCATATAAACGAGGGGAGGGCCATCGGCCTCGGCGGAGGTCTGAGCTCTCTGAGTGCACTTCTGGTTTATCACACACTGTTTTAGTGTTTGTGTCTGTGAGCTTGATGGCTTCATTAGCATCCCCTCATGTCTGCACTCGCAGAACAACATATGATCTTTCGCCTTCAGAGGGACGTGCATCCGACAGTGGCTGCAGTGAAACTGGATAAAAGCAGCCGTGCTGATAGCGCCCAGTGTCGCTCTGACCCGAGTCGTGTCATTTATAAAAAGACGAGCCCTGTGCCGCCCTCTCCACGTTCAGCAGGCGTGCATTGAAGTCACTTGTCAATGTTGGTGCAGTTGTGAGGTCTCTGTGTGTGAGTCAGCAGTGCTGCACACACTTCAGCCCCAGCCAGTCCTACTGAGTCGACTGGCGTACAATCCCCCTTAATATAATAGAAACCAATTAACTGAGTGGGTGGCTTTACCCAAATCTTGATTTAAAATGGAGCGTTATTAAAAAGAGTTACAATGTGGCAGCACGCCTAACCTGACTGGTGGCGGAGATATGATAAGGAATGTAATCCCTGAAGCGAGAGCTGATTAGCTTATCGAGTCAGAGTCACAACTAGTGCAGAATTAAGTCTTGACAAAAAAATAAAGATGTTTTTTTTTTTTTTTTTAGCCGGCAGGAGGAAAAACTCAGACGCAGAAGTCAGCTGAATGATAATTCTCTGATAATCACATTAATATTCTGCTCAACTGAATCCTGAGTGACAGTCTGACCAGCGGACATCAAAGGTGCGACTCCGGAGTAACGACTTGAAACATTTGTGTATGAAAGAGAAGTCTGCTCATGAGATGACGGATGTTTGGACGCTTCAGTGTGAAGCAGCTCGATGATTTTCAAATGTTAAACGATTTTACTGTAAACATGGAACCCCGCAGACAGAACAAAGTATTAAATTCACGTAATATTTTAAGAACAATATAACAACACATATACAATACAGTATATTAATTAACCAATTTCAACAGGGTTACACCAGACACTCGAGATCTCGCGGAATTTAACGTGACTTCAGATGTAAACAAACATGGCTGCCGACCATCATCGTCAGTTGCCTTCGCTTGTTAGTTTACACGGAAAAACAAACTTAACTTTGGATGAAGTCAAAGCTGAGCAGGCGACATCCGGCTGGTGTAAACATATTGCAGAGCTAGCTGGAGATACGTCATAAATAAAGTTTTATTATCTTTTAAACGGGGCTAGCGCTAGCTGCTAGCTCTGATTGACTGTTGCAAGTTTTTCTCAGCTCATTAATTAACCGCAGATTTTTGACCTGATCACTATCTATCTATCGATCTATCGATCTATCGATCTATCCGTCCCTCCCTCCCTCCTTGCCGGAGCCCCTGTATGTCAATCAAACAATGGATGTAAATGCCTCGTGGTTTCAACCTCCAGCTGGCTTGTGTGCCTTGGCCGTCCAACGCTGTTTGCTGTCGGTACAGCCATCTCTTACTCCTGCAGGCCTCCTGTTTGCCTGCTCCTTGTCAGTGTTTATCTATGGATTACACCTTGTCTGCTCGTCTGCATGTCACACTCCAATAGTGTCCTCGTCTTCTTGCTGAACCAGCATCTCTTTAGGATTGGGCACTGCGGTGCAAATGAGGAAGGAAGCGACGTCTTCTTACAGAAAAAGGATTTATACGAGAGGTGGTTTGGATTTAGTCCTTGTTTTTTTTTTTCGAAATATAATTGTGTTCCTAGAAATTGTCAGAATTATATTAAACCTCATCTTTCAAGCAGGAAATTGAAATGTGTGCAGACGAAAAGTATGTTGTGTTCCTCGGGCAGTGCAGAGAGTCCTGTCCTGGAGGTTATGGAGGGTTGTCCTGTTGTCACGAGCTCAGTGTCCCTGGGAATCACATAAATATTGATGATTCCACACCTCATGCCTGCTTTCTCCTGAACAAGAACCATGATCTAACCTCGTATTTAAAAGTTGGTTTCATTGGCAAACAGAGGATGTTGTGCTCCAGTGAAGGCTGCATGTGTTGACGTGTGCTTGAGTTAAAAATTAATTCACTGTTCGATCCGAGGAGAACTTTTATCTGCACCAGCTGTCGAGGTAAAACCAGGGTCGTCAACCTCGTGGTGACATGAGATGAAAAGTCTGATCGGAGTCACCGTCTTGGTTCTGTGGACTCCGGCAGGCGCCGTGTTTCACTGCACGTGAGGCTACACAGAACCTCGTCCCTGCAGCAGCCGAGCCTCTTGTGTGCAGTAAACGACGCCACGTGTTCGTGTCATCGTCGTCGTCATGTATCATCAGTTTCCCAGGAGACCTGCTGCACGGCCACCGTGTTCATCTGAGCTGTGATGCTGGTCGTTCTGCAGCCGCTGCGGTTGACAACAAGTCATATTAACGAGTACTGCAGACGGCTGCGGAACAGCCCACGTAAAAACTAACACTATTAAGAGATGAAGAAAAAAAACCAACAACATTTGCGCAAGTTGCTTTAATCGACAGATTGAGGCTGATTGTATTTCAGTCTCTGATTATGCCGTCACTCCTCCAATGTGGCGTCTACGGATCCTCCAACTATTGATTAAGTTCTGTCTGAACACATTGTGACAGGCCGTCATCAGGCTGCTATTTCATTCATTTACGTAACAAGAAGTCGTGTCTCCTCTGATTGAGGAAGACCTCGACCGTCTCACATCCGAGTCCTAATTTCTATTTATTCGTTTCCTTCACTTCGGTCGGAGCAAGGGGCTCATTTGTGAACATTATTGCAAACGCTGGATAATTGATCAGCGGCTGATATAGTCCCGGGATAATGACGGACGGCCTGATATGAATCTGTCCCTCTCGTTATCTATATTTTATTCTCCTTGATACGTCCTGATAGGGATCCACTAACATTGTCTGGATGGTGGAGATAAAACAGACTTCTCCCAAAGGACACAGAAAACATCCAGCAATTAGACTGACAGCCCCGTCGCTTGACGAGCACAGCGACATGACAGAGGCTGTATGTTTGCTCAAGGCAGGGGGGGGGGTTAATTGCTGCGAACGTTGTGTGTCACCACCTGCTGCGATGTTGGTATACAGAATACAGACGTATCGCATGCGAGAGTCGTGAGCACACAAGCTGAGAGGGAAGCAGGTCACTGCTTTCTTCTACCACCTGCAAACATCATTCTGAAACAGCCCGGATGATCCGGAGGTGTGCAAAAAGATTCAAGATCTACATGTGCTTCATGAAAAAAAGAGAATGAGGCTTCCGGGTAAAGTGATATGTAGAACTATGTTCCTGCCGATATGATCAGCAGAGGGAGAAATAAACGTTAAGCGAGGAGGTTACACATCTGTTGATCCCCGAAATGCGTCGATTGAAATACACTCGCATAAGAAGTTCATTTCAGCCTCGAGCGAAACACTGGTGGAAACAGAAAGTACATCCGTGCTGGTGTGGTTGCCCAGGGGTTGGAGAGGCGGCGCTGTGCATGCTCAAACTCTTTGATGAGACTGCACATATCAGCTGTGAGAAGGTGGAGCGGTGCTGCAGTGGCTCAGCGTCCGTAGCTCGTCCTTCGGTAACATCATAGACGTCCTATACAAAGACGATACGGCCGTCTGTGAACGCGTCCTGTGGAGACGCTGATGGAGCGAAGCTACTGCTGGTTGGTTCGGAGGTAGAGCATCAGGATGAGGGTCTGGTCCCAATGTAAGGCCGTTCTATACAGAAACTTACATCCTTTAATTGGTCCCTGGGTATATATGATTTATCCACGGTTGCTAGGTTACCATCCAGACGAGTGGAAGAGTTCATTTACAAGAAAACAGATAAAAATGATCCTTAAAATGGACAAAGAGTAATTTATTATAATAATCTCGTCTTATTAATTCGGCCATTCAGTGTTTTTTTGTCGTTTAAAGAGTTTTTTTTTTCTTATTAATGCAGATTCAAGAGCCCAGAATGCATCATGTCATCACTGCGCCACCGACTGAACTCTGAAATATTAGATGACTGCGTCCTCGGTAACACACCTCTGCAGGTGACACCTACCTCGACCCCTCACTGACTAACACATCTTGATCTAACCTCCCTCCTCCACCCTTTGTTACACTAATTCTGACGACTGTGATTTGCATTGTTGGTTTGCTATTGTGAGTCGCTTTGAACAAAAGCTTCCTGCTAAATGACGAAGGTGAATGTTCCTGCCGGCGTTGGTTTGTCCGTCCGTCTGTCTGTCAGCAGGATGTGAGACACCTCTGCTGCACCCATAAACACCTGTCTAAATGTTTGTTTTGTGCTTCCTGGACTGCACCAGTGACATTTATTATTCTTCCAGGAGTTAAGTGAAATATTAATCTAAATCCTTAAAGCGACAGGGACGTCTCTTCACGGTGTGGAGCTACGGGGGATTTCACAGTGATAGATGACACGTGAGAAGATTAAAAAATGTGTCGACGCGACATGAGAAATGTTATTAAAAGTGGCTTAACATGCAGACGCAATCCCACGAGATCATGTTGGACAGAAACTCGGCTGTCGGGAGGGTTTAGTCAAATAATATATGATAATATTTTAATCTTGTTTAGATACTGAGGCTCACTTTGTTTTAGCTGATTTAAAAAAACACATATTGTGAAGGAGTCAGATCATTTCCTTTAATTAGGTTGTTATAATTTATTTGTTTTAAGATGCAGACATGCAGTATGTGTGTATGAGAAACGCTCCCAGAAGAGACAATGTGCAGGCGGATCCTTCCGGAGCAGCGATCATACAGCGTTTGTAGAATGATGGACGTCTCATTTTGGGAATGGCCTTCAAATTGCAAAGCAGCGCCGCTCCCGCCGGTTTCGTCCTGTCGCTCTCTGCGCGTTGAAGTGGAGTGAAGGTGATGGAAACCACGTTCTTACCTTTTCACCCGCCTCACTTACAACTGCCATCAGCCTCCCTCTCTGCCGGGACTCCAGTTCATCTTCCTGCCTGCCTTTTGGGGGGTTTTTAAGGCGAATAAAGGAAAGTGTCGTATCTCAGCAGCAGTGTGCTGGATTGCTCCTCCAGTCTGGCTCGGCTCCCCCGGGGGAAGACAGATTTATAACAAATAGGCAGCCTGCAGTTTAGTCGATGTTTTATCTCCAGTATATAATATTTGTCTTCTCTATACACGATGTAAACAATGTGGATAAATCTGCACATTCAAACACCATACGTTTTCCTGTAGAAAGAAAGAGGCCTTTGTTTGCCTCCATAATGCTCCGTCTCATTTCTCCACAGTGCTGTTTGTCCTGTCGGCTTCCTCCTGCCAGCGAGCGCCGGCTCTTCCACTCCCCTGCTCCTCCTGCTATTCTGGCCAAGCTAAGCCGCGACTGTCCCACATGCCATGTCTGCTGGATGTGTGAACAAAGCTCAGAGGGAGTGAGGCGAGAACGGACCTCTTAAGTGAGTTGGACTCAGTCAGGCGGGACGGCTGGAAATGTCTTCCCCTTTGATTCCCCCGGGAACAGAGACGGAAAACAAATGGAGTCTGACTCGCTTATTTTCTCAAGGTCCTGCAAGTGACCTGCCGCTGCGGCGGAATCACAGGCTGGAGTGCTGATGTTCGCCGCCCAGCCGCTGAACTGTCCAGTGGTCTGTCAGTCTCGTACAATGGAAAGTGCCCCCTAATTCCCCCCCCTCCTCCTCCCCCCACATTCAATCCCAGACACGGACCACAACACAGCCTGTTCACTGGCACTGCCGACATCTCAAACAACTTCCAATATGGTCACGCGACAACGACCTGCCGGGTATTTATGCAGATGGAGTTGTCACAAACGTGCATAAAAAGATCTACGAATGAATAATAAGATCTACAATTAAAATCTGTGCATAATTCCGGGGAAGTGTTTCTCATTTCAATAAACTCAGCACACAATCCTGAAACTGACTAAATATACCGTGGATCGTTATACCGCCCGACTTTTTACACCTTCATTAATTAGAGCCGTTAGGTTGACAAGCTGAAGTCATCATTTCTCCGTGTGATGGATTCTCGGTTATAAAGGTATTGAAATATAATTTCACACAAAGAAGAGAAACGTCTGTGTGATATTAATGTTGAACACGAACAACTGCCAAGAGATTTCTACCTGCTTTAATGTCACTGCTCATAAATTACAGCCGTCGTTACAATCAATTCAAAATATGTCAAACTGTAAAGGCTTGAAAGTACGGAGGAGAATCAGGGCCACTGTAAACAAAGTTCTGACTTCTGACCTCTTTTCACAATTCTTACTTTTTCCCCAGAATTCTGAGACTAAATTAAAAATTTCAAATTTTTTAGATTAAAGCCTGAATTTCAGAATTCAGAGATTAAAGTCAGAATTTCAAACTTTTTTGATTAAAGTCAGAATTCTGAAAAAAGTCAGAACTCAAAAACATTGTTTACACTGGCTCTCATCCTCGTCTGTATAAAAGATGCTTCTTTGGAGTTGAATCGATACGTTACACTCGGCGCTACATGCCACCTGGCGGTGAACCTGTCAAACGGTTAACTCGACTTTCATCCGCCCGTGTTCGATTCCTCCACCTGAAACCCGCCTGTCCATCTCCATCTTAGGACCTGCATCATTCACACAATGCTGCATTCAGTCTTGAAGCTCTGACGTGTTCAGGTGGAAAATATCTATCTGCCAGAATCCACCGTCCCGCTGCTGAGATGCACAGTTTGCCAATCTCGCGGCCAAATGGGCCGAGCGAGCTGGCAGCCGCGCTGCAGACAGATAATATCCTAATGAACGGAACATTCCCTCTGCGGAATCATCGGACACATGTGAGTGCACATGTGTTCTTGTTGTTGCATGAATATTTCCACCGGCTATTCCACCGTCTTGGTGAATGTTTCTCTCTTCCCCGCAGGATCTTGTGTTTTCGTCCTGGAGCAGGGACGTACGTCCTGAGTGCAAGCAGACAAAGAGTCATCACCGCCTGCAGATCCCCGACAGGTTGATGCCTCCTTTAGACCGACTGCTAATGCAACTGGAGAGAAAAGAGCTAGCTACCAAGCTTTTAGGGCTCGTATTATCCAATCAATATATACATGAATATATACTGTATACGCTGCCCTTCACCATTCAGCTGCAAAGTGGTACCTTGGAACTAGAGACTTCTCCTATACACAACCTTCCGCTCTCAAAGCCACGCCTTCCTCCACTTAAATCACGCAACCGAGCGAGGTAATTGCCGTCAAGAAATGACTTTGGATACATTTTATTATATTTATTTCTGCCGTAGCTTCCAGGAGGAAGAGGAGGGACAGCCCTGCGAATCCATGAAGTCAATGTTGTGGAATTTTAGCACTTGGAAGCGACGTTGGCGCAGCACAAAGGAGGGAGATTAATGAGTCGGATGTGTGAGGTTGGACTCCAATTAAAGTCACACATTCAAAGATTCACCCTGTTCTTCTGCAGAGATTCAGTTATCATGACGTTCAAGCATTTGACAAGGTTTGTGTAAAGGTTTGCGCCTGCTGTTTTGCACTCGTCCGATTGTGATTCCTGCATCATTGTTGTCATAGCGATGCTCATGGTCACATCTGTAATCCAAATGTCCCAACTCAAAACACAGGATGCTCACTGTTAGTCGATTGTCCGTCTCGGAGTTCGTACCATATTTCATTGTTCTTCATTGACACAGGAAAATTATTTCTCTTCAGTTTATGTCGTCTTTTTCGGAATAATCTGTTGAAATTATGTGATGCTGAAACAAGCAAGGACGTGGCTGCCTTCACCCGCTGAAACAGAGTGAAGGTGCTTTGTCAGGTCGTCTGCTAATTTGAAACATCTGAAAAAAAACAGCGTTGCCTTGTTCAAATCTATCATTGCCTGTGATGTAATTAGATTTTGAATAGGCCCGGGTGATTAATTGAATCTCTATATTGTTCTGCCCCCAAACCAAACTTGATTAATCCATTTTTAATCAGTTGGTGGCAGGGAGGTACATTGATGTTTTATTTAACAGGCTGGCGGCTGAGACTGCGACGCCTCGGTCCCACGTTACCTGCTCAGAAACCCGGTGACGACTGTGGAGTTGTGCTGCAATGCCGGACTGGTGTCCACACGGCAACACTCGCCGGGCCCGGTGACGGGCCACACACACACACACACACACACACACACACACTTAATACAGCCTAAACACACCCGGGAATTACTGCCTCCACTTCCTCTCACCGGATGAAAAGGAGGTCAAAATATCCCATCTATCTATCTATCTATCTATCTATCTATCTATCTATCTATCTATCTATCTATCTATCTATCTATCTAGCTATCTATCTGTTTCCTTCTGTACGCTAATATAATCTAAGTTCCTAAGTTCCAAATCAAACGTGTTTCTATACTGGAATTCCTACAAGAATCATCTTTGTTTATCACCGTTATTATTGCAGGACCTACGTCACCCAGCAACCGCAGTCACTTGCAGGTAAATCTGAAAAGAACCCGTCACAGAAGCACTCTGAGACACACGAACCGTCATCACTCCGAGGGGATTACATCCATCTGTGCAGCGGAGGCACTGAAGGTTGTACATCTCATGTCAGGATGACAATGTGTAATGCACCTTGACAAATTGACTGTAGCATTGTGAACGGCAGCCGCTGAACGGATGTGAAAACAGAAACGGCAGGAGCTTGGGGGTTGGATGTACTTTGATTCTGGGCTGCCGGGCGTATTGGCTGCAGACTCTGCAGAGCCGGAGTAGCTGGAGAATCATGAGTTTGGGGGGGGGAAGCGTTCTCCCATGCTGTCGCTGTGAGGCCTCTCTCTTCCAAATCTTTCCTTTTGTCCTGTCTTATTCATCGCCTCTGCTCTCCCACCCTCCTCCTTTGCTATTCTCCCCCTGTCTGCTTCCTTTCTTCTCCTTCTTTTTCTCTCATTTCCACCTCCCCACATATCCGCTGAATTACCGGAGCTAGCTCGCTATCCGCCCGACGCACGTCATCCAAATGTTTTCACGTATAGTGTAATGTAGAGCCGTCGAGCCCTCGGAGCTTCTTCAAGACACAGTTCACATTTATGAAAGTGCAGATAATGAAGCCTCAGTCATGAATCACTCCTTTATCTCATCTAGCAGAGGTGGGCAGGAATCTGACTTATTGAAAGACACGTCGGCACGATCTGTCCTTCACCGATGGAATGAAATTATAAACAAATCCCTCACATGTGTTTGATAATCCGCCCGAGCAGGAGAGGACAGAAAAAAAGAAGTGTTGAAGAAATAAGGATTTATTTCTGTTTTCACGGCCATCTGGTTTTTAGCAAATTATTCTGGAATGGAGAATCTAGCAGTGATTTGACGCATTTCATTTTTTGTCCCCGTGACACACCGGAGAGACGTACGCAGACATTTTTCAGTCATGAAAGACGTTTCTTTCTTTTTCCGGCTCCGTCAAGCTGTTCGTCAGTGATTCTGTTACTTATTAAACCACGTTCATGACGTTCCAGCAGGAATGTGATGCACACATGTCACACCTTCGCTGGTTAAAGCAGCAGGTGGAGGTGGAAGCTGGTACCTGCTGCTGAACGCCGCCTGCACCTGACAAGGTGCATTCATGGAGCCGCTGGAAAGGCTGCAGACACAATCAACCTCATGGAGGAAGCAGGACGGACACACTGACCACAGCTGCAAGATTTCTTTCGCAGTAATTTAAATATTGGATTTATTATTATTATTATTATTATTATTATCATCATTATCCTCCATAATCGGTGTCAATGACTTGACTGTTTCTTAAAGTTCACATGCATATTCATTGTGCATCTTTCCTGAGTTTGTGTTTTCTCCTCTTGTCTGTGTGAGTTTCCTCCGTGTGCTCCGGTTTCCTCCAACACACCAACAAACAGGCAATAATGTTAATTGGAGGCTCTGAAAAGTGTGAACGTGAGTGTGAATGGTCGTTGTGTCTGTGTGTGTCAGCCCCTGACCAGTCCAGGGTGACCCCCCCCCCCCCTCGCCCAATGTCAGCTGGGATTGGTTCCAGATTAAGTGCTACAGCAAATGGATAGTTGGATGGACTTTCTTCAGCCCATCCAGGTCACCCTCCTGTCCAACCACCCTTCTTCTCCCCACCTTCTCTCCCCTAAACCCCCCTCGGCGCCTCCACCATTGTCCTTGGCCAGTTTTTGATTCATTCATCTCGGTAACGATGCCCCCCCCATCCCCTCCTCCTCCAGGACAACATCAGAATCCTCCTCCATCCTGATAAAAGGACAACACGTCCAGTTAGCAAGACTGATTGTGCACAAAACTTCCTCTGATACCAGCAGGGTCCCGGCTACAAGGGCAACGACGCTCATGACTCTTCCTGGGGGGACGTCCAGGGTCCCGGAGCTCTTATCAAACATCCGCTTGTAAACACGAGGAACTCAACAAATTATGCAAATGTATCAGATTTAAAATCAATTCCTGGTCGGCCGCAGCCCGTCTTTAACCCCGCAAGTTGGAATTGGCACATAATGCTTTTAACACACTAAATTTAGCTTTATTAAATGTCAGATCACTGGCAGGCAAGTCATTTATAATCAGTTCATTTAATCATCAAGCACGGGCTTGATTTTAGGGATTTGACAGAAACTTGGTTAGACGAAGACGGATCTTATTGAGTCGACCCCTCCCGACTTCAGTTTTATGAGCAAAGCGAGGGAGCAGGAAGGAGGCGGAATGCAATTTTGTTTAATGGTTTTCTCTGTTGCAAGTGTCCTTTGGAAATGATGCTTCTTTGCCTTCCGCCGAGGAGCTGATGTGATCTGTTAGCAGGATTAGGCAAAAAACCACACGGACGATTTGGATTGAAACGTGTCGCTTTAACATTTCAACCATTCAGGAAACATCACACAGACCTTCATGGAAAACATTAAATAAGGATTTTATTACTTTAGGAAATACATCCAAGCATAAACGATGGTTGCTCCTTTGCATGTAATCGAGGAGCGGAATGCCTTTTATACTTCTACATCCAAACACAACGCCACTCTGGTTTTTTTTTACGACTTTGTTTAACTGCTGTGTTTATCGCGCAACGACTTCACTGTGTAGTTATTGTAGGTTCACTGAAGGACTGTGGATACATACGGGCCGACTCAGCATGCGGCAGGTGAATAACGGAGGACTTTCTCCATGTTATTACAGGCTGAATGACATCTTGAAGTGTCGTTTGTGATCTGTACACTGGAGCAGACAACTTGGCAATCTAACGTCCTAACGTTTGCTCATTCATTCAACCATTCAGCAGGATGTTCATTCCATCAGCTGACTCCGCCCTGCTACACTTACACCGTTTCATATCCTATCGCCCTCTGCAAGATTGTCTTGGTGTCTCATACCTCAGCCTGTTCTACTTCTGAATCCTGATCCTGGATTATTCTTGACACTGCCTGGATATTTTTCTTTTTTTCCCGCGTGCCTTTATTAGTAAAGCCTCTTTGCTTTTCCCACCTGCCCCCTGGGACCTGCTCTTGGTTCGGTTTTGCCTTCATTCATACATTCCACTTATCCTGTGCAGGGTCGCAGACAGCCGGGCGAGAGGCCGGGGACGCCCCGGACGCCAGTCAATCACAACACTGACACATCGAGACAAACACGCTCACAATTACCCTTATTTAGAGTCTCCCATTACCTAACTGCATGTTGTGGTCACAGCATGTCGGAACCCTTTACCTTCTCGCAGCGAGGTGCTAACCACTGCACCACCGTGCCCCCTGCTGCAGAAATAGCTCTCAAATTCACAACTTTGCATTGCTATCGATGCTGCATCGACTGTATTTTAGCTGAGTGAACATTTTATGAATGTTGCAGTGTATCTGCAGAGGCAGTGTGTGCAAACTGTGAGTACAACGTTCACGTTAGATGTTCAGTGTGATTCTCGGCTCCGGTTGGAACTCACACTCGCCTGTTGCTCTCTGGTGCAAAAACAGATCTGAGAGCATGTCATCTTCTAAAGTCGCTCTGTTTGGAGAGATGTCAGAACACTCTCTCCACTTAATTAGTCCTCAACAACTTCATGCTCCGCTCATGCAGCCCTTCATCTTCAGCTCGACCCTTTGAAGGCTGTGCAGTTACGTTGGGTGTTCCTGATTGATCCTCCCAGACTAACCGAGCTGGTAAAAGAGCCGAAGGGAGGCGGATGTCGCCGCAACCAGATATTCTTTAAGTATGATAGCCTCGCCGTGGCGATCGACGAATGATGATAATAGATTGAGCTGGAAGAGGCAAGATGGCGTCAGCCTCCTGATGGATGAGCTTCAGGTTGGCCTTCCCAGAGAGAGGTGCAGTGACGGGTGACAGCCGCGCTGACGGCAGCCTGTTTGAACGATTCGGAGAGCCGGTGAAGGTTGATTGGCGATGGAAAGCTGTCATGTGGTCAATAAGATCTTTCAGGAGTTTCTTCAATGATGGAGTTATTTCACAGAACGTCACCGTGGGATGAGGCAGCGGGAGGCATCTGAGGAACCAATCACATTTTAGATAAAGCTCAGGGCGACACTTGATGGGGACGTCCCAGAACGGCTTTCATGTGTTCTACCTTTTATAGATTTAAACTTCAGCTCAGATTAGACCCGAAGGACGACGACAGGTGGATCGTTGCCATCACCTCCTCCACCCAAAGAACTTTCAGGTGAACTTTACAGACTTTAAAGGAAATACTTCGAAAAATCAAACGGAATATATTTTCAAACACGATCAATGCAAATCGAAAACAAATCAAATGAGCCAAATTACAGCTTGAAAATCATTTAAAATATTCACCAAATATTTAAAAACAGCCGCTCATAAACAAACTGATATTCAAATATTTATAACTACTGTTTAAGTTTTAATGTAGTTTATAAAAAGAAATTCCTCTCCGGATGTTTATGTTTTGAATACACACAACATCCCCACT
Organism: Macroramphosus scolopax; assembly: GCA_901007825.1. NCBI lineage: Eukaryota > Metazoa > Chordata > Actinopteri > Syngnathiformes > Centriscidae > Macroramphosus > Macroramphosus scolopax. Next base: position 62,475 of record CAAKHC010013435.1, read on the forward strand.
GCTTCGTTTGCTTTAGATAAGTTTGAAATAAACATCCCGTCTTATTCAGGACCCGAGCGCAGCAGAGGGAAGGCCCGATTGGATTTCTAGGAATTATTGTTCTCCTCATCAATCGTCCTAAACGTGCTCAAAACGTCATGGAAATTAGCAGATTACCGGCCTGGTAAAACATTCTGTATTTTATGGTCGTGGTACATGAGTGTTACCTGCGCCGCCCTAATGTGGTTCACCTGTCTCCTGCCTCATCAGTCATGTGTGTGTCTGTGGCCTCGTCTGTTCCTCCGTCAGTTGCTGGATTATCGTCTGTCCATGTGTTATTGATGTTTCCCAGCCGGTTCCTGTTGTCGTATCTCCGAGTGAGGTCACTTCCTGTCCGACGGAGCTGTACGATGTCCTGTGACCTGACTCCTGTGAAGTGTTTGGACTCCACATTGCTTTACTTTCCCTCTTCATCTTCATCAAAGTCTATATTGAGAATTCCTCCTTGCCAGTACCAACTGGTTCAGTGGTTCATTAATGACGTCATGACGCCGGGTGGGGAACCACGAGACTTATCGTCTTAAGAATATATCAAGAACTTAAATGTAGCTTCACCTCGACATCTGAAAAATGATTCTGCTGATGATCTAATAATAAAATACACGTAGGTTACTGAGTTGAAAGGATTCAAATGAATTGGATTTGTTTTACTCGCAGTAAAGCGTCGCAGTAAGTTTTGCCACAGAAGTGACATCATCTTTTTATTAATATTCTATGAAGCAGCAATAGTAACACTCCTCCTCTGATTATAATCTAATCATTGGTATTTTACCACATGCAAAAACTAAAACAAGGTAATCCAGCATGCATGTTAGAACCCTGATGTAGCTTGTAAATAGGAGAAGGAAAAATCATATTTCAGTCTGGTGAACGTCCAACATGAAGGACGGCCGTGTCTTGACAACGGCATCGTCTCAGCCATCCACTCCACTCGGTGCCATCCACAGTTCTTCAAGTGTTTCATATTTTATTGGCATTCAAATTTTATTGGCTCCATTTCTATTAGACGTTGAATGAACATGGAGTGGGATATTGCATAATAGCCTATTTCAGTAGAGAAAAGTGGTCATGATATCTAAACTTACACTCGTCCAATAGGAAACCGATGATGAGAGGCAGCTGGGGACTGGGGGGGGGGGGGACTGGAGAACACAAGCAGCAGCGAACAAAGCAGCTGTTCAGTACCAGTAAATATTGTGCATCACGTCAATGGAGACAGGGCCCGACACACACACACACACACACACACACACACACATACACACACACACACAAATATGAACGCATCAATGCAATTTTCCATAATGGGGATTATCTAGGCACTTTCAGATAAACAGTGCAGGAACAAGATCAATTTAATTCGGTGCCGGATCGTCTCCGAACGTTAGAACATGAAATTATTTTCATTCTGTTCTTTCTTATTCTCAGAATGTTATTGAATCAAAGTCTCAGAAAACAGAATCACGATGGTTCCTCTCAAAATACAGTTTCTAATTAAACCTGGATTACTTGTTATTCACCATATCATGATACAAACATGCCTAATTATTAACGATTAGGTATGAAAGAACTCCACGTATTGACCAAAACGTTTAGAGGACGTTTTTGAATTGAAAGAGATCGACCGGAAAATTAACAAATATTTTTATTGTACAAATGTTCTTCTGCTTCGTACCCAGACGTCGGACAAAGTGTGTGTTCTTTATTAATGTAATACCTTTTCAAAAATGTATCTGCAGTGTTTTTAGTTCGACAAAAGTCCAGGGCTTTTAACCTGTATTGCATCCAGCCACCAGGGGGCGATCAAGATCTTTAGACGATGGCAATAAATGACCCAATTAATTGTCTGACTGATTAATTACAGCCATTTGTCTGCAGAAGGTTTGACTTTTAAAGAGACTTTTGACTCTATAATGACCGGTCGAGGCAGATGGCCGCCCACCCTGCTTCTGGTTCTGCACAAACTTTGTTCCTATGAAAAGGGTTTTATTCTCTTGTTCATGGAAGAATTGTTGGGTTTCTGTAAAAATATAAAGAACATGAACCTGCTGTATATTGAAAAATGACTTCTTTTATGATTTGGCAAATTGAAATTCCGAGCCGTTGATAATAATCTTAACTTTATCAGTATTTTAAATGTTGATTTGTATTTACAATGGAGCATTTCAACATCAATAGTATTTATTATCTATCCTGTAATAGTGATAAAACACACTGGGGAAATTAGTCTGCACAGTCTAACTTTATTTTCAGACTTGTCATCTGCATGGTTGTGAATGCAGATAACTTGTGTGCATTATTTATATGCGCCATGCAGCGTTGCGCAGAACCCGCACACACGATCCGGTTGTAATTCCTGTTGATTGCATGCAGATTGTGCAGGTGTCAGAGTGACAGCAGCCGGTGGGAGGGACTTGATGCCCCAACTTCTCATTCCGTGTCTCTGCTCTCCAGCCAGTCGTCCTGGTCCTGCTTGGAGAGAAGACGACGACATCAGCCGCGCGGAGACTCCAGGGGAACACCATGCATCTGAGGCTCAACACACGAGTGGAGCTTCACGTTATTTCTTATTTTTGATTTTTTTTTTTTTTTTTCAATTCTTCCGTCTTTGTTTCGCATTTTTTTTCCTTCCGTTTTTCCGCCCGATCTCCGACGCGCAAGGACACTACAGCATCCAAACGCTCACATAGAGCATCCTCTGTACAGACGCACCATCATCCTCCTACCTTCCCTCCTCCTCCTCCTCTTCCTCCTCCTCCTCTCCTCTCCTCTCCTCTTCTGTTCTATCGCAGAGGACATCGGGACCTCTTCTCCACCATCCGCCCGGAGACATGGATCTATGGTTTCATTCGATCCGGATTTGCTGGTGGAGGGTTTTGTTCCTGATGAGTATTTTCCAGGACTATCTGAGCTCCATGCTGGACTGCCCGCCGACCTGCAGCTGCTCTCAAACAGAGATCTATTGCAATAAGTCCGACAACGGCAGGTTTTTCCCTTTACTCGCCCTGCAAGACACTGGGAGCAATGGGACCAGTGTTGATATAGCGGAGTTATTCAAGAACATCACCTCGATGTAAGTACGCGGATTAAATCCACCGTGCGTTTCTTTAAGCTGTTAATCTGTAATTGATGTCGCTTCAATTGCACTGATCTGACCTGTTGGTTGATTCTTTTAATATTTTTTTCATGGTGATGCTGTTGCACTTTTATCTAATAAGTCGCCTTGATTTATAAATGATCCTCTCCTCCCTGGGTGGTGTCTCATCTCCGTCCTCCTGCAGAATAAGACAAATCATTTGCCAACGCTGGCGGACGCGCCGATCAACTTGATCTTGCTCATAAAATAGATTTGTGTGTGTGTGTGTGTGTGTGTGTGTGTCCGTATATAAAGTTGCGCCTCCGCAGCGGCACCGCAGGCCTGCACGGCCGCGCGGCCGCTGCGGTGCACCTCGGATCACCCCGTTCGGCTGCTTCGCGTCCCCGCGCGCGGCAAACTGCTCCGACAGATTGCGCTAAATGGAACAGAAATAAATGGTGCAGTCGGGTCAAGCAGTTACATCTCACCCCTGCATCCTCTGAGAGAACTTTATGGCGTCCACATGATGCAGCAAAACGGGCTGATAAAGCGGCACTTGTGGCTCTCTCTTTTTTTTCCCTCTTTCTTCTTTGTGAGATGTAAAGCAGGATGCAAATAGGATTCATAAGGGCTTAAAACAGAGGAGCTGTGATGACGGCAGTCTCCATCCCCCTGCTCACCCACACACCCCTGAAGTACATTTCCATCCTCTCGCCCTCCCCTCATCGCTCTCCTTCTCTCTCTCTCTCTCCCTCTCTCTCTGGCATTCATCCTTCCTGCTAAAATCAAAGGTTTCTTTCTTGAAAAGTCAGAAAAGGTCTTAAAAAAAAACCCCCAGACCTCTGAAGCTGATTTGCATGCAAAGTAAACATCTCCCATGAACGCACTGGAATTCCCCGCACGGCTTCCTCCTGCCCGTCGTCTTACGCCTCAAAGGACTTTTCCTCCCATTAGTTTTGGTATCCCGTTTACCCTTTATACATTTGAGGCAGACAACAACTTATTTTGTGACATGGTTCATCGCTTCCCTGTGCCACTAGAGGGTAGCCTGGTACCCTGCATCCGCTGCCAGCCAGCAGCTCTGCTCCCACACCGGAGGAAGAGACTCTCCAGTCAAAGCAGGCGCAGAATAACAATGGATTTAACAACATTAGAAGGAAAGGGTAGAAGGAGATAAAGGGTCAGGAGGTAACAGCACACTTTGAGTGATGAGACCGACCCTGGAATGACTCTGGGATTAAGATTTCCTCATTGCACAGCCTGTCCCGGTCATCCAGCTCCTCTCTTTATCCAGCGAGCTCAACGGCAGAAGCATCCACCTCCTTTTATTTTCATTTAAACTTTCTGTTTCGTAATAAGCATTAAGTCACGCACTGATTGCCTCCTCTTGCCTTTGAGAATTCCTAATCCAATTGACCCAGGACTAATATGCATTTAATGGATCCTCGGCAGAAGCCTGGTTGTTTTCCTGCTGCATGGACAGCAACCTCCACCCTGCAGCAGCAGCAGCAGCAGCAGCTGACGGCCTTTCAAACATAATCACCCCCCCAATGTCACCTCAGCTTACACATGTGATGTAAACAAATGCATTCAGAGATGATCCATCATGTGGAAAGGTTTCATTCTCTTTAATACAATAGGACAAAACCAAAAGATTAGCCTTTAAATAACATTGTGTTAATTCCTTTCTGAAATGTAGAAATGATCTGCCAGCCTCCGTCAGACCAGAAAATATATTCTCTTATAATAATAATAAAAAAGAACCGTGTCCATTTCATGATGGAGGACATCCAGCTACCAGAACAAATCGTCCCGGTCCCCTTTTGTCCGGCGTTGGATGCGAGCAACGAGAAGATTGTTTCATTCATCACGAGGGGGGGAACAGAAAAAGATGGTGGAGATGGAGAACTAGAGCGAGGTCTCCTGTGAGAGGAGGACGGCCAAAGACAACTGCCAAGTCCAGATAATAGTTTTCCTAGTTCTCGCCCATTAGAGATTCATCGCAAGAGGCATCATTGTTTGAAGTGGAGGAGATAAAGGCCTCGCTGTGATACTTGAAGGGGGGGAAATAAAAAAACGGTATTTTCTGAGAGCAGCTGAAGCCTTTGACAGGTTTGTGAGTGCGTCTCCGACCGCAGGTGCAGGTCTGTTTCCTGAACACCAATCAGTGTTTCCACCTCCGGCGGCGACGTTTGTCCTCCTTGTTTTATTTGCAACCTGGTTTGAAAAGGAAAGAGCGAAGCAAAATGTCTTCTGCTCTCTGAAATACATCCTCTCATTCAACTCTTACTGTAACATTGAGCAGCGTCGATTGTCACCTCGCATCAACTCCAGGCCGCAGCCGCTGAGTCAGCACATCTGCCTGGTTGTCGGGAGTCAGTTACGGCATTTCTAAAATATTTAAAGCAACATTACGTAGCTTTGTGTAGCAACAGCAGCAGCGGCCTCTCGTGGCACAGGTGTTAATTACAGGATGTTGATGGCGGGGAGAGTACCGCACTACTTGTGACATTATTTGGATCAGCTGTTGCAGGTCCGTCGTGACTCGAGCTTGTTGTCTTTCAATCTGAACTCACAGCAGTGTTGTTGAATTGCAGTTGCTAACGACAAGTGACGAGCAGCAGGTCTCTTCTTAGCTTCCTCCTTCAACCTCCTCTTTGGTTCTTTATTCCTACCACGACGTCTCTGCTGCTGTGAAGTGTCTCTGGTCACCTGCGAGAACCGGCATTCTTTTTAAGTTACCTTTTGCTGCTTTAACTTTCACTGTTGCACTAATACCTGGGCTGAACTTTATTTTCTATCTAATAGTATATTCCTCCATACATTCCTCCACCTTTTCCTGTTTTTATTATCAATTATAGTAACATTATTCATGAGCCCTGTTGTATGTCTCCGTGGTAACGTAGGGATTATTAACAT